>PVIR01008548.1:17690-56599 GCA_004026965.1 Petromus typicus
TTTTTGTTTTTTTTTTTTTTTTAGGTTTTTGGAGACAGGGTCTCGCTTTGTGGTTCAGGCTGGCCCTGAGCTCAGCCTCAAACTCACATCACAATCCTCCTGCCTCTGCCTCCCGAGTGCTGGGATTACAGGCGTGAGCCACCACGCCCGGCACCGTGGTATGTGGTACTGGTTGCTGCTGGGTGTGGGTCTCCACGCCCAGTATTGTTATGTGGTTACCGGGGAATCGAACCCGGGTCCTTGCGCTTGCGAGACAGGCGCCGGAACCACTGAGCTAACTCCCCAGCCCCTGAGACATTATTGATGCTAAGTAAATATCGGCCTATTGAATGACAGTTTGTTTCATTTTTTACTATCTAAATATCTTCAAAGAAAAAATTTAAAGACATTTTGATCTTTAGCTAGTCCTTGTTAATAATTAATCATTAAATAAGTGTTTATATCTATCTGTGACTGTATTCTAATATAGGACACAAAAAAACAAGTAAATTCACTTCATTGGTGTCAGGTTTTTACTTGATATTTTCATAATTTTTCTCATATTTACTAAACTGACCAATCTGTTTTGCTTTTGTATGGATATCACTTAATTTTAAGACAAATCATAATCTTTAGAGCTACAGAACAATTCTACATCCCAGAGAAACAATCCTGAGTGAATAGTCTCCCCTCAGGCAGGTTCCTAAAGACATAATAGATGCACTTCTTTCATTTATAATTCTTTGAAATCCTGATTATCATCTGAATTCCAAAATCAATCCTAACCATACTGACACTTAGTCAGAAATCCAGCAATGAGTTAAACCTTAACACCAGAAAGAAGAGAAAACTTGATGCCTTTGCATCACTGTGATCAGTATTCTTAAAACTAAATGTAAATGAGAAGCAAAATGTAGAACTGAACATAAAGAGAATGATACACATCCAGTGGTTATCTTTCTGCATTGTGGGTCCACTGGCCAGGATCCAACACACATGGGGAATCTTAGGATTTGGGCTTCTCTAACACTCCAGAGAAATGACATCATCCCATAAAACAGAAACAAGATGCCACTCACAGAATTATCATCTCTTATATGCTACACATAACTCAGTATCACTGTGATTATTGTGTTGTAGCTACAAGTGCCAACTTGCATTTCTATCATGCTGTACTCAAAGCATTAATATACACAGCATGTTTTACATTCATTGTTGCTTTGTAAATATTTATCATTCAACTCCATGTGCCAAGTTCATTCTTGGCACTGAACACACAGCAATGAACAAGAAATAGTCTTCGTCCCAAGGAGCTTGTATTATTATAATAATTGTAAATGGGCAATAAAAATATGAAAAAACTGAAAGAACTCTGAGGTGTGGAAGTTCATATAGAAACAATAAAAACAGGGCCATGGAAAAGAATAACTGAATCGAAATATTTGAGTTGTCAGGAAATCTTCTGTTGAAGGTAATGTTTAAATCGACATTTAAATGATCAACAAAACTAACTACAACAAAAATAAGGAAAGAATATCACAGTATTCTTTAAAAATAAGCTTAACTTGCTGACAAATAGAAAGATAATCACTGAGCCAGGGATCTAGCACTGCCACAAAACACCTACCTGGCAAGTGTGAGGTCCTGAATTCCATTCCCAGTATCAAAAAAGATTGCCTTTGTGGTCAAATGACAGTGGCTAACAACCAGTGGCATCTGATGATGCTAGAAAGCTAGGGAGGAGCCAGGTTCTTGGTGAGGCAGTACAGAGGGTTACTTGTGTACTAGTTGAAAAGACCCAGAGCACAATGGGAAATTTATGTATGGTGAACAGAAAGAGTGTCCTCACCCAACACCATAAGACTAGCTTTTCTTTAGCTTTAGGCTCTGATTCTGAAAGAATTTCATTAGAGTACTGGTGTGCTAATCACCCTTAAAAGAAGTAATAACAATGAACTTCCAATAGAGATAGTGTTCTTAGTTTTCACTCCAATGTGTCCTCTCTGCCTCAATATTAAAAAAAAAAAAATTGAAGTCTGAAAAAGTTAGAGTCCACTCTAAAATCGAGATAAATATCTCATTAATACAATAGAGGAAAAACAGAGCTTGGCTAGTTAAACTGGAGCTAGGAACAGGGACTTTAGTGGGAAAAGTGACAGAAGCCAGGCTCTTGGCCTGCATCCAGAGAGCTAGCCAGGCTGTCCCTTTTGAAAAAAAAAAAAAAAAAAAAGACTGGAAAATGTTCCTACAATGTAACAAGAGCAGCTGTTCTCAATGAGAGGTGTTCCAACATTTCCACTATCCAGGGGGGTGTTGGCAATGTCCAAGACAGTTTGTGACATTTTGTGCATCTCACATCTAATTTGTAGAGGACAGAGAGCCTAGAAAATATTATATTTGCACCAA
Organism: Petromus typicus; assembly: GCA_004026965.1. NCBI lineage: Eukaryota > Metazoa > Chordata > Mammalia > Rodentia > Petromuridae > Petromus > Petromus typicus. The sequence continues at coordinate 20,076 of PVIR01008548.1, forward strand.
AATGCACCATGACAAATAATTATCTGTCCTAGAGTGACAATATTGCTAATATGGGGATTGAAAGCTATTGAGTACCCTATCTCATCCATAAGAAGCCTCAGCCTAAAAGTTAAACTTTAAATATAACTTAGGAAAGATAAAAAAAAAGAAAAAAAAATATAACTTAGGAGTCTTGGAACATCAGGAAACACTAGTGAGATCTCTCAGTCAACAACCAAGTCAAGCTGTCCATCGGCTCAGTGATCAGGTTCAGTAAGTGAGTTTATCCCTGAGGAAGAGGAACCACAAAATAAGTGAAAAAGAAAATAATTACTAAAATGAAACTGTTACTTCTACAAGCATGCATATATGGAAATACACAAATTATATCATGAAAGAATAAGCAAAGGAACAGAACTAAAAGAAATATTTCCCATACCAATAAACACTATATGTCCCAGACATGTTGAAAGTTACCAATATACTAAGAGACAAAAGCAAAAAGAGGAACACTGCACAGCTCAAAAGATGCACTGTCCCAACTTATGCATCACCCAAGCCCAAAAACAACGCGATATGCATAGTTACCTGGAGAGTGTGGTCCCAGGATCAGGAATACAAGCCCAAAGCAAGATGCAAGGAAAGTCAGTCTGAGGTGTGACTGGACAAGTTCCTTGCAGAGACTCACATGCAGCCATGTGAACCCACCTCAGAGAAGGAGAATATCTATCTGCAATTCTTCTGATCTCAAGGGTCATGAGCTTCTACCTGGGATCATGGCAGAGCCGGCTATATGGATGTACAGAGCCTGGCACAAATGAGAGGAGCCATTCGGTTACCTCTCCACAGCCTGATGTGTAGTACAGCTGGAGCGAAAGAGGGGCCAAGAAAGGTGAGTCTGAGCACAGTCTAAGTGACTCATGCAGGGAAGCGATGCAGCTCTGAATGAATGAAATTAAATGGCTTCACGGAGCTTATCAAGTAAAGGAACGTAGGTCCCAGGGTGCAGAAGAGCAAAGGGCCAGTGGTAGCAAATGTGTACAATTCCGTTAGAAGACCTACACATTACAAGTGTCTTTGTACCAGATAACACATGGCCACTGTTATGAAACACAACTCCAGAAAGCGGAGAGATAAAGACCAAGTAAAATTTTCAGAAACAATCCCTAAACCTAAGACGAAATCAAAGTGAAATAAGCAGAATAGAGGGAGCATAAATCTTTAAAATGACGCTAAGAGACTTCGACACTACAAATATGCAGAATCATGTTCTTGAATATACATTAGGTGCCATAAGGGCGTCCATTTCTTCCATATTGATCTCTCTTTAATGAAATTCTCCCATTCCAGATGCCTATTTTTAAACGAGGCATTACGACTCTGCTGCTCACATGAAAACATAAGCGCGCAGAGAATTACAGGGTAGGTGAGCAAGAATAATGAAGGAGAAATTGTACTGCCTTATACCAAAGTTTATGAAATCACACTGCTCAGAATACTGATCCCTGAGTAGACAGATCACCATGACAGAATTGAAAGTTCAGCGCTGGACCCACATGTAAGCTAGTTAGCACATAATAAATGTAGTATTTCATTTGAATGGGGAGAAAGATAAATTATTCACTAAATTGGCCTGAGATATTTTCTTTGTTTACTTGGATTCCTACTTTTTTGTAGAAAAAAAAATCAGATCAAAGATTCAAAATCAATTATAGGTATAAATACTGCATAAAATTATGTGAGAATTTTTTTTTTTTGAGACAGGGTCTCACTTTGTATTTGAGGCTGACCCTGAGCTCAGCCTCAAACTCACATCACAGCAATCCTCCTGCCTCTCCCTCCCGAATTCTGGGATTACAAGCGTGAGCCACCAAGCCCAGCACTGTGGTATGTGGTACTGGTTGCTGCTGGGTGTGAGACTCCACACTCAGTATTGTATGTGGTTGCCGGGGAATCAAATCCTGGCCCTTGTGCTTGCAAGACAGGGTTCTTAACCACTGAGCTAAATCCCTGGCCCGAGAGAACTTTTTCTCTATGAGTTGTGGAATGACTTTTAAGACAAGATAAAACCCAGAAGCTCTAGAAATAAAAATAATTTCACAAACATTTATGTTGGCTTGACAAAAAATAAGATAAGCTAAACAAAAAAAACCAAAAAAACAAAAAAAGAAAGAAAGAAACTGAATCGAGGGAATTTTCTTTTCATCACTGAAACTTGAACCCAGGGCCTTCATGCGGAACTATAGTCTTAGCCACTTCTTGATTTTTTGAGACAAGATTTGCTAAGTTACTAAATTGGTCAGACCTTCAATCTTCCTGCCTCAGCCTCCTATCATGCTTGTGTTATAAATGAACCCCATATTCCGTGTGAGAAAAATATTTGATACTAATTTCACTGTGGTCTGACTTCTAATTTTTAATATATGTAAAGTGTCTCTAACTTTGTGAGAAAAATGATTTAAAATAGTGAGAAAATATGTGAAGAATTCAAACAGGCAAGGCATGAAAATGTATGAAAAATGTCTTCAGTGGCAGGCCCCAGCCAATGAACCTAAAACAAGCAGAGGAAAACCTTTTCCTAGGCAGCCAACAATGTGGGAAAAAATCTTTATCAGCTGTTCCTCAGACAAAGGGCTACTATCTAGAATATATAAAAAGCTTTAAAAAAAATCAGCCCAAACTTACAGACCCAGTTCAAAAATGGGCATCTGAAATGAATAGACATTTTTCAGAGGAAGAAGTAAGAGTAGCTAAGAAGTATATGAAGAAATGCTCAATATCATTGGTCATTTGAGAGATGCAGATGAAAACAACACTGAGATTTCATCTAACTCCACAAAGAATGGCTGCCATGTCAGAATTAGCCAGCAACAAATGTTGGCGAGGCTGTGGAGAAAAAGGATCCCTTCTCCACTGCTGTTGGGAATGTAGACTTGTACAACCTCTGTGGAGATCAGTGTGGAGATTCCTCAGAAAACTACAATTGGAAGTCCCATTTGACCTGGCCATTGCTCTGCTAGGCATACACACAAAGGAATTAAATGAGTAATTTCACAGTGACATATGTGCACCTATGTTTATAGCAGCTCAGTTTGTGATTGTTAAGTCTTGGAAACAACCCAAATGTCCATTAACTGGAGACTGGATAAAGATGTGGTTCTTTTATAGAATGAAGTATTACTCTGCAATTAAAAATGATAAGATTGAGTCATTCATACTCAAATGAATGTACCTTGAGGATGTCCTCATTAGTGAAATAAATAGGTCACAGATGTGTAAATATCACATCTTTTCTCTTGTATGAGAAAATTAAGTTGTAAATGAGTTGTAGTATGTATAGTTGATATTGTGAAGTAGAAAATATTTAAAAGGAAAGAGTGTAAAGGTAAATAATGAGGGGAAAACAAATGTGGTAATAATAAAGAAAAAAATAAAACAAATATTGTGCATATAGGGGGTGGGGGGATGCAGGGCAGGGGGAAAAGGGAAAAAATGAGAATCAAGTCATGCCATATTCTGGTACAAACTCTTAATGTTGAATGTGATTATGATGTGTATTCATAATATACAAATAAAGATAATTTTTTTTAAAAAAGAACAACTTTTCCTCTCCAATGTTACTTACAGTAAGAAAAACAAAAAATAACATGGCAAAATATGATTTTTTTAAAAAATTTAAATATTTATTGGTACATTATAAACACACATCATGATCAACACTGATAATTTGTACCAATATATGACACAACTTAATTCTCATTTTTTTCCCATACTCAAACTAAAGCATATATATATATATATATATATAGATATAGATATAGATATATATGCTTTGTTTTAACCAGTACATTTTTATTTCCCCTCATTATAACCCATTTCCTTTGGAATATTTTCTATTTCATAATGTCTACTATATATAGTAGAACTCATTTACATCTTCGATTTCTCATATCAGAGAAAAGATATGATATTTGCACATCTGTAACTTATTTATTTCACTCATGAGGATGGCCTCAAGATACATCCATTTGAGTATAAATAACTTAGACATTCTTTATGGCAGAGTAATACTGCATTTTATTAAAAAAAATCACTTTCTTTATTCAGTTTAGAGTTGATGGGCATTTGGGTTGTTTCCAAGATTTACCTATCACAAAATATTGTAATTCTCTTGTGTATATATCTAGCACAGGAATAGCAGGGTTAAATGAGACCTCTCATTCTAGCTTTTTGAGGAATCTCCACAGAGATTGTATGAGTGTGCATTCCCACCAACAGTGGAAAAGGGTTCCTTTTTCTCGGCAGCCTTGCTATCATTTGTTACTGGCTAATTCTGAGATAGCAGCCATTCTTTGTGGAGTCAAATGAAATCTCAGTGTTTTCATCTTCATCTCTCGAATGACCAGTAATATTGAGCATTTCTTCATGTGCATCTTAGCTGCTTTTACTTCTTACTCTGAAAAGAGTCTGTTCATTTCAGATGCCCATTTTTGAACTGGGTGACAAAATACAATTTTATCTATCACACTGGCCAGGATTTTTTTAAAGTTGATAACACATTGAGATAATGAATAAGTAGGTGGTTGTGAGTTAATTTCCATAAAAACACAATATCTCTCTAAATATTAAAATAAGCATCTATTAATCCAACCATGTACTTCTGCAAATCAACTTACACTTATTTAAAAGTAGTACTTTACAAGATTATTCACTGAAATATCATCTGTAACAAGTTTGCAAATACAGTCTGTTGTAAGGTGAAAGTTCTTTACGAGTGCAAACTAAATAAATAAAATCTTTCCCTACAATAAACTAGTGTACAGTCAGGAAAAGGGAGCCCATAAGTGCACATCTAGATGCAGATGTGTCCAGTCCCCGAGGGGTCCTAGGGAACTCACAGTAGTAGGAGCTCCCTCTGGGAGACTGAACACTGGCAGACATGGGTAGGAAAGTCTGAATTTTGAATCAGAGTCCTCATTTTCTCTTTTGTAAATAAAATTTGGAATATATGGCAATGTGTAATGTGAATCTTTCCATGATCTTACAGTCACAAAGCCATGTTTTAGTGACAAGACAATCCAAACAGTCACATCTCAATGTGTCATGCCATCTTTGCTAAGGAACAACCTTCCTGTCTCTTATTCATCCCATGGTGCATACTGTGGCTGCACTGAGAAGAGCTGGATTTGTCTTTAGTGACCAGTATCCATGTCTGTCCCCCCACCCCGTGAGACCACATGTCTTTTGAGGTCACGCCAAGTGCTTTACTCATCTCTGTGTCACCAGCCCTCATAAGAATGCCAACAAGTAAAAATCAGTTGGAGCGACACATCCTCATTCTGGAGCACTGCCAGGGAGAGGGCGAAGAGGTGGTGCAGACAGGGACATATGGCATGGCCCAGTTAGCACAGGATGGCTATCCATCCAGAAGAGACGGCCCTGTCCCCTTGGTTACCCTGACTCGGCCGCCCTTATTACTGTAATCCCACAGATGGCCATCTGCTCAGCGCGGGGGATAGCCGGCCCCAGGGAGAGGTTCTCAGCTGCCCGCGCCTTCAAATCAGGTCAATTACACCACTGCTCCTTAATTGCTCATGACATCTGGCCATTGTACATGAGCCATCAGTAATTTCCAGTTCATTGTGGCCTCAGACTCTGGGCTATCAAAGGTTCCACCCTGTCCCCAGAGTCCCCCACACTGCTCGGCTTGTACTACATGCTGGGGGTCATTTCACACCCTACCAGTTGTTGAATTTTAAGCTCCAACTTAGCTTAAAATAAAATCATAATAAGGAGAAGAGAGAGAGACATCACTTCAAGGCAATGACTCATTTCAGAAAAAGAGCAGAAGTAGTACTGATGGGGGGGGTGTGTGGGTGTGTTCATTTTAAGACTGACCAGATGTCCCACAGGTGACTGAGGTGAACAACTTATTGGACCAAATCTAGGAGCTTTCGAAACATTTCTGAAAAGTCGAGTTATAGTTCCAAGACTTATGAGAATGTTTGAGAAGCTCCAATGTTCATTTTTCATCTTGCCCCACTCTGAACAAATAAGCTTCTAGAAAATTCACCTCATTGCACTGTGAACACTTGGGGGTTTTTTGTCTCATAGTGAACAAAGAAAAAGTTGATAAAAGTTCTCCAGGGATATATTTGGGGAGACTGAGTTTGTAATTAGAAATCATCTTTTAGTTTTGATATTGAGAAACGTAAAACTAAGTTGTACACACACACACACACACACATACAGAGAGAGAGAGAGAATTTTCTGGTATTTCCATTATCAAATGAAATGATGGCTGTTGAATAACCCAAAACCCAAAATAATCAAAATATGTTCTTTCTTCACAACGCCACATTAAGACTATGATAGCATGAAGTCACTCTAGAAAAATATTTGTTGAATTATTTATACAAATCCATTTCCAAGGTCTTACCATGCTAAATGCACAGCAACATCACAGGAAAGTAAGATGGCAAGTAAAGACTCAATGGTTTAGGAAAGCTAAACATCTGCCAGAGGTAAGATTCTGTTTCTATGATCTTCTGCAGAAGGGAAGTCAGTGCATCCTTGAGGGTATTTAGGAAGGAGAGCCCACAGCCTTTCTCGTGACCCATCTTTATATCGCGGTAGTGAAGACAGCTCTGAGGCAGCATCAGAGGACAGATTTCTCAGTGCTGCTTGCTCCTCACCAGCACGTGGCCCAGAGCAGATAGCTTCATCTTCCTCATTTATAAATGAGAAAAATGCTCTCACACTTCCTCCTGATTCTATGATTTGCACGGCCTTTACTCCTGAATTTTTTTTTTCTACACTGATTCTGTTGCTTACAGAGAGTGGATTCCTTTCAAAAACAAAGGTTATAGGTTATAATACTAAAGTAATGGTCAGATTGTGTCTTGTTTTGTTGGCATGATTCTTTCTCAACTTGTGCCTTTTATTAACACACATGCACACCACAAAATGATGACATTCTCTGAAGGGAGTTGGTCTGTGTACACAGCACATCTTTGTCATCCTCTTGCCCTCCTCTCTCTATCCACTCCCTCAGTTTCTTGGTCCCTTTCTCATTTGCAAAAGATCCATCTCTTTATTCTATATTGTCTTTTATTTTGTTCTTCATTTATATTTAGGGTTTCAGTTTATTTCACTTAACATTACTGTCTCAAGGTATGTCCATTTTCCCACAAATGACTCAGATTTGTTCCCCTTTGTGAGAGTAGTACCCCTTATATATAAAGATTTTTTTAGTTCTATGAAGAACGGTATTGATATATACATGGGAATTATATTGAATCTGTAGATCATTTTGATAATATAGCCAAAACATGTGAGATCTTTCCATTTTCTAAAGTCTTCTCCAATATTTTTTTTCTCAAGATTCTGTAATTTTCATTTTAGAGGAACTCTTTCATTTTTTAGTTAGGTTGACTCCTAGGTTTTGTGTTTGTTTTGTTTTGTTTTATTTTTTAATATTGTGAATGAAATTGTTTTCCTAATGTCTTCCTACATAGACTCCCACAGAAATGCTATTGACTTTTATGTGCTTTTTTCTATCCTGCACAAATGCACTGTATATTCATTTGTTTACATTATGCATGTAAATAAGTATGCATATAAATCTGAATGTTTGATGCTGAGCTTAAGAAAACTTTGGCCCTTTTAAAAAAGTTAGCTTTTAGTTATATATTTTCTAATAAACAATTTTTTATAGTTCAGATAAGTACAAGTTGGCATCACCTTTAGAGAATTAAAAATCAATTCTTTATGTTGATCATCGCACTCTGAGCACTTTCAGTACAGGGATCCTAGAGAAGAGGTCTGGTAACTTTTCAACGGGGAAGGCAGCAACCTGTATGGTGCCTCCTTGCATCAGTGTTATAAAAGTGAAGTGGGCAGCTATAATGTAACCCAAACAGTCTTGGCTTTCTGTTTTTGTTTCGCTTTACATTTAAAATAGATAAGAGAAAATATCTGATTTTTTTCTAAAAAAGTATTGCTGGTGTAGATAGATTTCCTAGTAGAAGGAAAGACAGGGAGATAAAAAAAAAATTCAACATTTAACATGTCACTCTACTGGCAGAAATGCTAATCTCACTTTTGTTACTGCATGGATTTGACTTTATCTTAAGTCATACTTACCTTCATCATGCAATAGTGCAATTTTTTTTTCATTAAACAATAGAAACAGTGACCAGCTGTGCTTGTCTCTCTGACCTCTGCCCTGTTCCATGTCCGCTGGAATCAGAGCCAAGCCCAAGTCAGCCCTGGGGGTGTGGCTCCTCGAGTTACATGGACAAGTTAATGCCCCTATCGACTTTTTCTGTCTGCAAACCAGGGATGATGGACAGTCATGCTCAGTGCACTAAACTTCAGACCACAACAGCTGCTACTCAGCATGTGTGAGAGAGAGGAAAATAAGACTTCTTCCGTTTCTCATTCACCTCTTCCTTGTGTTCCAGGAAGAAAGATTTCATCTTCCCTTGCTGTTCCTTTCTCATGCTGCTCACCAACAAACTGCCACATTATGTACTTTCCACAGACACATGTAGCACATCCATCCACTCAGCCTGCTAACATTTATGAGAACTCTAAAGTGGCAAAGCTCAGCACTAGAAGCAGAGACACAACATGAATAAAATACAGTCCTGGTGCTGGAGGACCCTTGAGAGGGTAGGAGAGACAGATAGTAAAATTAACATTGAAATAAAGTATTATAAATGGTCAAAAGTTCAAACACTTCTACTTGGGAATTTGAGACATAGTGTATGTGATGAATACTTCACACACATTAAAATTAGCTAATTCCTACAATGTCCTTAACTATACTGGAGTTTAAGCCAACATACCTTCTTGACCTTGTGCTAAACAAGTCTGGAATGATGTTTTCCTATTAGAATCTGGACTTTCATTCCACAGAAGACTGCTTGCTTCTGCATCAGCCTACTCACCTAGATCATCGTCGTTCACCCCTGCTTCCCGCATTGGCCTCACTGGAACCACCAGTCCACAGTTATTTTATCACAGATACCACCCAGACCCACTAAATCCTGTGCCTTGAAAAATATAGCTTAAAATAACAAAACTCAGGCTCTAAAACAAGCCAGATATACACTATACAAAACTCTCTTAAATAGATGATTGATAGAAAAAGAGATAGGTAGATAGATAGATAAAGGTATGCATTATATATATACATATATACATGTATATATATATACTAAAACTTTGTTTTATACTAACTAATAAATAAAATACAAAATATAAAGAAATTAACTTGAACTTATCTCTGAAGACCTTCATGATTGGTGCGAGGGGAATGAGAGGAGGGTGATTGTGTAGGAAACTTTCACTATCACTAACAGAATCACAGCTCAACTGAATGAAACTTTAACAAGGAACCTATCCAATCACACTTGCTTTTGTTTCCTCTGGAAGATTTTGTAGAAATGTAATGTTGTGTTGTCATTAAACAGGTTCATCACTCCTACCACCACAACCTTACTCGAGCACTACTCTTTTACAAAATTTGGCATATTTCCCACATTTTGCACCCCTTCCATTCTCATTTGGGGTGAGGGATTCCTTTGTCTTTTTTCTCCTCATCCTCTAAAGATGAGACCTTCATCATCTCTTGCTTCTGGGAAAAAATCACACACAATCCCATAGCAAGACAGACACAGAGAGAGAGAACCACTGGCTCAGCTGTGATCACTTGACCTTTGACATCACATGCTACTCCTATTGTAAGACATAATTTATCAAATTAAAATTCATTAAAAATACTTCCTCATCTTGCAGAACATTCACAGAACACATTACTCATCAACTCTTCATTTCTCCATTTTGAGACATTACTAAGACTCAGCAAAGTTGGTCTTCTCCCTTACTTCAGTGGACCTAATAAATTTAGCTTTGCGTACTGAGAGGTTGTTCGTAATAACTACCATGAAGCTCTAGAATCTGTGAAGATAGCAATCACTGAGGGCCACAACCGTGCCCCTTTGTCTCACTTTCCCCTCTGTGGTTTTACTTACCTATCACCAACTTTGAAACATTAAATGAAACATTAAATAGTCTGAAAACGTTAAATGGAAAATAATGGAAATTCTGAGTAGGAGGATGAAATCTCCTATCACTCTACTCCATCCATAACAGGATGTGGCTTATCCATTTGTCAAACATATGCATAGTAGATAAAAATACTAGATGATAGATAGATAGATAGACAGACAGACAGACAGACAGGTAGATTCTATCGACTAATTCATTTTTTAGTAGCAACCTCAAGTAGCACATCAATGATGTGAAATAAAAATAACCTAAAATTTACTACTTTATCCATTTTCAAGTATACAGTTCAGTGGCCTTAAGCGCATTCACAGCCTGCAACCACCACAATCTGTCTCCAGAATGTTTTTGTCTTTCAAATTGAGAAACTTGGGTTTAACATGTCATTTAGCCTTTTGGAATATGGACTTTATCTGATTTCATCTCAGGACCACTCTGGCCTCATCTACTTGTCAACCCCCATTACTCTGCAGTTTTCTCTGAGTATGAAGCTAACATATAGAAAATGACCTAGCTCATACCTGAAAAATAATCAAAGAAAATGAAATCTTAGAAGGATCTAGTGTGTTGGGATTTTGGGAAGATTCAAAGAGTTACAGAGAAGCCAGGGTTTGCTGATGGGTGGCACTTATGTTGGTTGCTTTTATAAAATATTGAACAGAATTATCAAAAGAAATACTCCCAAAGTACCTGTCTCTATTTTAATGCGAAGACAGAGAAAGAAAACTCCCCAGATCACTGCAATGCCAGTTTCTATTCAGCCCCTGTTAACAGGTACCCACATGTGAAAACACGGTCCCAGCAGGAGACTCCATCTCTTCCATCAAAGCATTTCCAGAAACACAATCTTTTCAGCTAACACTGCAATCGCTGTGGGGTGTCCCCCAAGAGAGGCCACTCTTCACCTTCCACCGTTTAATCTTGAGGGTGCTGGGAGGGAGAAGACTGATTTACAACCTAAGGTGCCTGGTCCCCTAGGGCTACTGGCCCCACTGCAGCCTTCAAGAGCTGTGTTTTCCGGTCCTTGCTAAACAGTCCGGGTGCACAATCAGACCGCGCTCCAGCACCGCTCAGGGAACAGATGACTCGGGAGCAGGGCGCAGACTGTGAGCCTGGTTTCTTTGTTGGCAAATGCTTCTCTCCCAGTTCTTTGACTCCATCCAACAATCCCAGCGGTGAGCAGTGCTGTGAATCACACAGAAGGTCTGGAAGGAATCCAGGAGGGAAGTCAAGTTCGATGGTTGTCAGCCCTGGGATCTGAAGGAAGAAGCTGGGCAATTTGCAGGAGAACAGGAAAGGGGGCTCAGCACCTCTTACCCACGTCAATCTGTGCTAAAGCCTGGAGCAAGAGCTGCATCAGACAGCAGGATGGGATTTTTAAACATTCATCCAAACCTCGCGGTCTGATGGAAGCCCTAGTCCATGCCCGCCCACATCCTCAGCCTCACCACCCTTGTCTGTCCGTATCTATGTACACATAACTCAATACTTCAAAAATAAATATAAAATGTCCAATTTCTAAATGATTCTACTGCTTTAAAAAATGTCCTCTGGTGTTAAAAGTTTTCAGAGTAGAAAGATGCAGCGAACTGCTGTATATGGTGAGGAGCAGTGGCCGGAAGCCATGCACGTCCAACTCTCGGAGTACAGCCTGCTTCGCGGTGCCCCGCACCTTGCTCACACGGGGGCGGCTATGCCGTTTACGATGTCCTGATGTCAGCTCTCACTCATTGTGAACAGCGGGAGTAAATGAGATTTCTGAAAGGAAGAGTGGAAAGATCAGAAGTTAGACAACCTGGAAATCGAAGGCAGACCCAGTGATGGAGAAACAGACCTCCAGAGCAGGCCTCGGACTTTTTCGCCCCTGCCGAGAACCCTTGAGACTTCTCTCCCGGAAGTGCACAAGGTAACTAGGGGAATCCTGAATTCCTCCAAGTTGACCCTTCACTCACAGACCGGAAGAGCTCAGAGATTTCAGGACCTTGTCAGCTGCTGTCTTTTTCAGCACAACCTTTATTCCCTTCTGTACTGTAACAGAAAGGCAAAACCCTTGAGGCAGGAAGTTCTTGCCTCCTTCCAAAGAAAGCCCCAAGTAGTGAATGTGTCTAAATCATCCATATTCATACCATGGTCAGTTACTCAGAGGAAAGAAGAGGCATTTTATAAGGACCTAAGAGGCATGGAAACAATAAAAGGACCAAACATACCGGCATCCAAAGGAGCAATGAAGATTTAGTCCAGGTCTTTCATTTTTTATAGTTGAGTAAACTGAGTCACCCAGTGTCCCTGCACATGCCAGTGAACTCCCCCTCCTGGCACTTACTCAGTCTAGGGCTGAACAGGGCAACTGCATCAGCGTATTTGTGAGGTTGCCATCTCACTCTGTGTAAGCTGTCCTAATATTACCAGCAGTGTCTCTGCCACTTTCCACAGTGTTCCAGTAAGAACGATAAATAGCCTTGGCATGTCTTACAAGGATGTGTGTTGACTGTGTTGAGAATGAAGAGAGATAAAAGAAGCAGGAATAAGTGCATTGAGCACTCTGAAAAATCTAATCATAGCCCCAAATTTTGTGTTGATGTGTGTCCTTCAAATTCTCAAAGACATCCACAATCAAAAATAAGTTAGGAATCGCTGAGCCCACATATCGGCCCCCTGTCTGGGCACCAGGCCCAGAAGACAATTCACAGGGTGGCCTTCCCTTCTTTCTGTCCTCCTCCTACCTACTCACCATGCCCAGCTATTCCGGTGAAACCCAACTCCATCCAAATAGCTTTGGCTCCTGATGGAGTTTTTGTACTAACTCCCCAGGGCCTCTCACTTTGGCAACAATCTGTTAGGTCCATTGTGTTTCAGACTGAGACTCACAGAGGGCAAGAGTAGGAAGAGAAGCAGGGAGGGGGGAGAGAGACAGAAGGAAGGAGGAGAAGGGAGGAGAATTGGAGGAGGAGAAAGTAATGTTAACAACAAGGCCTCTGGGACAGGCAGCCAAGGGAATGGTTTCAGTTTAAGCAACAAAGGCTGTTTTGTTTCCCGAGCTCTCCACTGAGCAGCATTTGGCTGGCTGCAACAGAAGAAAGATCCCTGGGGAAGCAGGGGCTGGATAACCAGCAGCCTCGCCAGCACCATGGGATGTCGTCTAGCCAGTGCATCATGGGAAGCTGCGTCCCCTCGGGGGAAGGGAGAGGACATGAGAGCTGCAGGCCTCTGGGCTGCTGCGGGGCTCTGGCTACCTTGGGCACCCCCTCCCTGGAACACCCCTATGCAGAGTTCTGACCAGTTTTCCTAGATGCACCAAATGAAGGTCAGACCATTCGGTGTATTAAAGATCTCCAGGAACCCACAGGAGATGCAGAAGGAACAAGAAAGGATGGATAATCACTACAGAACCCACAATTCCTCCCTCAATGTCCCCACTCACCCAGTTCCGCACTGGAGGCTTTGCCATGAGGCTCAGAAGCAGTCAGACTGTGCCCTATGCAGTACCAGATACAGTGCTCTCTCAGGAAATGGCTGCTCTCAAAATCCAAATGGACGGGGCACATTTGCACCCTGAAACTGATAGCTGACACCCCCTACACACTGTCTTTCAAAACACCCCTCCTCCAACCCCGCTTCTGGCTATAAGAACAGACCCCGAGCCCCCCTCTCCCCGGAGCACCATTCGTTACTGCTCTGAGCAGGCTGGGACTTGCTTTCAAAAGGCGGTTGGGCCTGGGGACCATGTTTCACTTCTTGACACCATTAATTGGGTTATGAGTCAGAGCCATAATGAAGACAAGTTTTGATGTCTCCTCCAACTGTCCTGGAAAACGCACACACACAGACCCAAAAAGCCACACAGGGAGAGAAAGCCAGACAGATTCGCTTTGTTTATCGGGCCCACATGGTCGCCAGACAAATGGTCAGCACCCTGGGACTCCTCTGCAGACAGACCGACAGTTTTTTCTGCTGTTCCCGGAGGCCCTTGGATGTCACAAGCTCTCACCCAGAGTGTCTCATTAGTAACAGGAAGAAGCAGGAGGAGGCAGGAGTGAAGGGGGACTTCGGGGAGGGAGCCAGGCAGGAGCCAGGCTTACATGCAGACTAGGAAATGGCACATGCAGGAGCAAGGCCTCCCCCACATCTACTGCACAGCCGCTGCGGAGCCCACTTGGCAGCCTGAAGCAGGAAGAAACCTCAGAAGGATTAATTCTTAATAAATAGCTCACCAGACTCATCAATCTCACCCAAGTTCATTATGCAGCCATTGTCCTGGGTCTGGTCCATCAGCCTGTACAGAAAGCCCAGGTTCTACCATTGCTTCAACCAATTTGAAAGTCGGGTGTGTATATAGGATTGTTGACCCCTCTAATACCCCTATGCAGCTAGATCAGACTTCATCTCCCTGCCTTTTGCCATATACATTTATAGTCCAGTTGCAATCTCACTTGGATTTAAAATCCCCTGGTCTGCTGTATTGTTTACAACTAGCAGGAGGCTCATCTGAGACCCTGGGAAGAGGATGCATTATGACATCATCTGAGGAAGTTACAAGGTGCCCCCTCCTCGGGTTCTCCCCAAAGGACTCCTCTCCTGTGTAAGTTCATAAATCCCACCATTGTGCAAACCAAAGTCCAGAAAGGCACAAGGTCAGGCGAAGACAAACCTTCTACAGTGACAGCAGAGGAGTGCGAGGAGAGACTGCTCTAGTGCTATTTGGCAGTCTGGGCCTGGTCCTGGGAGTGTGGGAAGCTGAGGCACTGAGGCTGGGAAGTGGGAGGAACCAGGCCTGAATCCTGCTCCAGGGGGTTCGAGAAGCATTGATAGAGCAAGAGAGAAAAGGCTTTGAGATTTGCAGCCGTAGAATTTAAGGGCTTATTCTGAGTGTTCAGGGGTCAAACTGCCTTGATCCAGCAGAGCTCTGTGATCTGTGTCCTTGAGCAAGTTGATCAACTGCTCCGTTCTCATTTTTCTCTTTTGTAAAACTCGAAAGAAGAAAGTAAATGCTGCATAGGCCACAGGTCAAGGTTATTGTGACCTTCGTGCCTAGAGGCTGCAGCCAAAACATCAGTGCTGCGGCTCCACCCGCTCTTATAGTCCATCTGACTCCTCCGTGCACCAGTCTTACTTAGCTTGGCATTGCCCAAGACTTGGAAGCTCTGCCTCTAAACAGATGGATTTTAACCCACACAGTCCAGAAAACTGTGCTGGTGTCACCCAAATTGCCTGTTGTTTCCATTTTCTCATGTAAGGCACCAAATAGATTCTTTCAGGTTGGAACTTTCTGAAGACAATACCACCCACATGAGCTGCCACGCACGGCCTCATCTTCTGCTGCCAACAGTGGAGTCAGACAGGATGCTTAGGAACTGGAACCTGGGCTCTTAACTCTGTGGCCTCTGATAAGTACCAATTAAGTCCTCTCTCGGCTTTAGCGAGTGGCAGGCTGCAAAATCTTAGTGCATTATCAGGCAACAAAAAGCCGCAGATTTCCTGTTAACCTCAGTTGCTTATTAAACTTCCCATGTTGAGCACTGCAATCTACCCTAATAACATGGTGACTTATCCTCAGCCATGTGCCCTTGTTCATTAGCTGGCATTTATTCCACATGAAGTTTCCATCCTGGGAATCTTCCAAGGTAGAGCCTGCAACATTGTCCACTGAGTAACACTGTCCCTGGAATCAGTAGATGAAGTCCCAGCGCCCCTCCCACCCCGCACCAGGTAGAAACTACTATCCCCAGATGTCTTGTTCAAGTACTCGTGGTGTTTTCCTCTAACTTGGTCTGAACTACGAATATTTCCAGGCTCACTTTCTCTTAAAGACAGCCTCAACATTTCACACTGAGATTAACACTCTTTGACACTGCACAGAGTGCTGGAGTGTAACATTTACAAGGGGAAAATAACTTGAAAGTGAAGGCGACCAAAAAGGCATAATTACCCCAGGCAAACTGTTTTGTTCATTCGGTGATTACAGTGGTTTTAAAGCCTTATAATTTATCATAGCTCAGAACAATTTAAATCTCAGTTGTGCTCCTTTGAGAAACCGAGACACTTCCCTTCCTTTATTCCTTCTGACAGGCTATTCTTTTAATATCATCTTAGCTCTAAGATGGCACAGACTACCTTCCCTGCATCACCGCCAGAAGAAAAGTGCACTGACAGCGGCAGACGGTTTACCTTTGCACCAGGCTGCGGTGCACAAATAACTGAGGAGCAGAACAATTCCGAATGGGTGTAATTTCTTTCAGGTTCAACTATCAGTTTGCTTGTTTTGCGGCTGCTAATCACCTCTTAAACAAACAATTGCTTTATCTATGTACTGTGCCTCATTTCACTTTCAAATTATGTGTGTGTTTTGCTCCTAACAGCTTATTATGATCTATAATTAACAATTTTGCTGAAAGCAGAGCCGTGCATTGAAGAGAACCCGCATGCTATCTGAGAAGCACTTGAAACAGGAGGCCTTTATTTTCATCACAAATGTGGCAAACAGAAGCCACCTCCCTACTCCACTGTGCATTGTCATCTCCCCAAGGGAATGGAAGCATACAAGTGGAGAGGCAGGATATCAAAAGAAAGATTTCAAACTTAGTCAAAATTTCAGTTCACCATCTTTCATCTAAATAGTTTGAGGGTTCTCACATTTGACTGCAATTTAGCATAGCCAGGGAAGCTTTACAGGAATCCCCATGTCTGACCTCAAACAATGAAGTATCTCTGGGGGTGAACTCAGTCCAGAGTCCTCCACAAAGCTCCCTGAGTAATTAGAGAGAGCAGGCAAGTCTGAGAACTTCTGTGAAACACTCTCATATCTACCACCTCACCAGAGCTCAGGGTCAAAAATGACAACAGTGAAGAACAAAATAGTTGAAAGTTTAATTTTCTAGATCATAATAAATAAGTTAGATTTTTTTTTAAGTCCATGGCACATCTCCAGTCTAAATGACTTGTAAGGGATTTGCTGTACCCATCTCCACACTCACCTAGCCAACAGCAAATTTAAAGAAACACGGCATGCTTGGGAGCAGGGCTCCGAGATAATAGTCAGGACATCATCTGGGATTGATTCCCTGTACATACTGTGGAATAGGCAGCCTTCAGTTTCCTTGTGGTTCAGCATCTCCACAAGGCTTGACAACACTACAGACCCAGCTCCTGAAGTCTGTGTTTAAAGGCCCAGGTATGTATCTCCACTTCCATCTGAGCTGTTAGAATGGAGGGAAACCAGTGTTTTTAGCATCTGAAGAGCTGACTGTGAACTTTATTGAGAGGAAACTTCCAAGCTTCGGATCTTTGTCCTGAGTTATAGGCTCGAGGGCCTGCTTAAAAGCATGCTGCCAGTTAGACCCGACTCTGAAGGGTGCCGTACATGTCTCCTACACTCTCCTCCAGCCTCAGAATGTCCCTCTCTTGAAACTGCTCTTTTTACTCCTCGTCCTGTTGGATCATCTCATCAATACTTGACTGTGCGCATGAGCACATCCAAATGCAAGGTGTCACAAGCGATCAGAACATGCCACCCACAACAAGCCAGTGTAGAAGGGTCATTTTGACCTGGAGAAAAACTGAGAAACAAAGGAATTACCTGCACTCCTCCCATCTGCCAATAACCAGGGTACAGATTTTCTGTAGAAAGATTGTTCCCTCTTCTACATGTGAAAGAGAAGGGGACTCCTGAGCCTTTATTCACTGTACCTGTTATCAGCGCAGAGTGGACATCATAAGATGCCATGTAGATATGACATGCAGAACTTCATAAGACACTTCTCCTCCCTTCATTCCCCCCATATATTTCTTTCCTAGAATTTGCCACTCACACCTAAAAGCCTAAACCTCTTTTACTTTGTCTTAACACTTCTCTATAAATTTATTTTTCTTTCCAAAGATGCTTAGACCAAAATTATAATTACTGGGTTTCTTCCCCCAACACACACACAGTGTATGTCCATAACTCTAATTTTCTCTTATTAATCTGTGTTTTGTCAGTTTAACTTCTAAAAGTCCAGCTATAGAACTGGAAAGGCAGAAGAGAAGTTCTGTTTTATTTTGTTTTGTTTTCTCATTTTGTATAAAATTAATGAGAAATTCTAAAGAGATAATGTTGAACATTTTTTTCTCCTCTATATTTTACTTCCCCTGCCATATACACAGATAGACACACACACACACACACACACACACACACACACACACACACACACTAATACAGCTTTATTAGCTACTTCAACAGTTCCCAACCATATTTGATTATTAGAGTCAGTTAGAGAGATATAAAAATTGTGATCTTCTAACACTCCATCCTTAGAATACAACCAAGGAATCTGTATTTTGAGAATGCCCTGACACTATGCCAACTGGTCTGCTTTTGGATCCACTAATGTAGTCCCAAAATGGGTACTGCGTTACCTAAGGGAGCTGCCCCAACACAGTAGCACTTGGAAGAGATACTTAGAAGTAGGCAAGGATTTCTGACACTTCTTTAGTCCCAACAGAACAGTTGTCTAAGCAGAGGTCACTGCTCAGGACATGAGCAGACCTGGCGTCTGCAGTCTGTCACCATTTCTGCCAAAATCATAGCTGGAGCTGTCAGGGGACAAGGCTACCTTCAGTCAGACTTGAGGTTCCAAGTTTTCAAAACTTACCCTCTGTGCAATAACAGAAAGTAGATGCCGCATCCTAGTGTCAGAACTCAACCAAAACCCTCCAATTTTGAGCGCAAGAGAAGACAAGGGACTTGGAAGAAGGGTGAGACGGTAAAGAAGGCTTCTGAGAGGCTTGAGGTATGTAGAATGCAGAGAAGAATCGATCTTACATCTGAAAAGCAGTTTAATACAAAATCAGTTTGTAAAATGCTAAAAACAAGCCAGGGCTGAGAAGCTTCCACACTCTTCTCAGTGTCTCTTACTGGCTCATCTGCCTCTTTGCTTATAGACTCCCCTTGCTTTTAAAAAGAAATACACACACACACACACACACACACACACACACACACACACACACACACACACACTCTGCAAGGCAAAAAATATTGTGACTTAAAATGCATTCATGAGATTCTCTGATTTTAAAAAAATCAATTTGTCAGATCAATTTTTCTTAAACAAGTTCATCATACTCTAGAGCAATGAGCCAGTCAATAGGGAATGTTTTTCAGCCGCTTCCCAGCATTCTCACTTCAGTAATTGCTAGAATTTCATATCGACAGGCCATAGGATGCTTTGAAGGCTGAATTGATCCATTATCCTGTGGTGCTACAAGCGTGGGCCACAACAATAATGCTGTATCCCTCAGGGCCCAGGGCTAAAATCAAACAGGAGGTGAGACATTACACGGTGCGCCTGACCCTGCAGAAGCCAGGCTCCAGCCTCTACTGGAAACCTGGAAAGAAGAAAGAAGAACCAAGGCAAGAGCGGGGCTGGAGCAGGAAGGAAGGTGGCCGAGGTTATGGAGGGAAACACTTGAGAGCTGCAGCCTGATAGGAAATGATTTCCACTGAAGAGGAAATCCTGTGTGGCCTGGTGAAACCACAGAGGCAGGGCAGTGCAGGCAGGAGAAAAACAAACTTGAAAAGACTCCAAGACAGAAGCTGAATGACGCTCCTCGTACCGTTTTGGTCTTGAGCCTTAGCTCATAGTTCTTTTTTAACAGTGAGGGGAATAATTACTAGTGCCTGGAGCTAAAGAGAGAAAAAAGCTCCTCCAGAGCAGCCAAGGAGAGAGAAACAAGGAGTTCAGCGGAAACCAGCAAACTCTTATCTTTTGCCAGGAGGTAAAATTATGCATCTTGTAATCATTCCTGGACAGCTGTACTCTACATTTATACAACCCACTCACTCAGCAGGTTGTCATAATAGGGATTATAATAATTCACAATGCCTCTTAGAGAAATCAAGATTTGATTCACCATAGAGAAATTATCATAGAGCAGCAGGTCGTACTGCACTGCAAAGTCTAACTCTGGTAACAGGAAATAAAATCTGATGGTCAGAATGTATTTCAGGACAGTCTAGTAAAGAGGCACTGACTTGCTCATTACAAAGCCACTGTTAATCTATTAATCAGAGAATTGTTCATTAGCTACTCTCCACACCACAGCTACATGGGCTTCTCATAAACCTGCAGGAAAGCGGTGTCTGTGGAAAGCAAATTTGCACAGGAGATGAAATTGCCCGCCACATGCTAGCATGGTTAACCTTCAATTTTTATGTGGAAATTAGGTATGCCTTATTAAAACTCAGAAGCTAGAGTTATACTGCCCTCAAATCCAAGCATATGTAGAAACACATATTTGTATCCATAGCACAAACCTCATTCTGAGTGGCAGGTCAGCAGACATTAGTCGCTGAGTCTGACCTCACCAAAG
Source organism: Petromus typicus (assembly GCA_004026965.1). Taxonomy (NCBI): domain Eukaryota; kingdom Metazoa; phylum Chordata; class Mammalia; order Rodentia; family Petromuridae; genus Petromus; species Petromus typicus. The sequence goes on from PVIR01008548.1 coordinate 40,479, forward strand.
GGCAAGCAGATGTGATTTTTCCTGTCACACACTGTTTTGTGCGTGCACCGGACACCCCAATGGTCACTGACCTCCATAGCAGATTTTTTTTCAGTTTCTGTGAAAACCTTACTTAGTGGGTTTGTGGGGTATTTGCTGAGTACATATAATAATCAGAGCCTGACCTGGACCTCATGTAAATATAATTAATCTGTCTACTTTGAATATAGAAAAGACAGCAGTGCTATATAACCTATATGGTTTTCTCCATCAGAAGTAAAATGTGGAAGAATTATGAAAATTACAACTGTTTCAATAATAGTTTTGTTGACTATTATTAGATAGACCCAGTGATAGATTTAGATAATACGCACTTGGTGACACATTCATTTGAGCAAATCTTCAGTGAATTATGAAAAATTAATACCCTGCTCCTAGAATTCACTGTGGTCCACAGGAAGTGAGAGGTCCTGGCAGTGCCCCCCTCGCTCCTGAGTGATGGTGGCCAGGGCAAGCCCATTACCTACATACATGCAAGAAAATTCATGGTTGAAATTCCTACCCAGAGCAAGACAGAGAGCCCACTCCGGGGCCTCTAACCCTAACCAACTTCTCTATGAGCCAACTATATCCAGATAATTAGGGAGATTCTAAAATACATATTCCCAATGTTGCCTACAGAATCTAGGTTTGAGAGACCCAAAGTTGGGTCCTATTCTTTTAAAGTAGTCATAGTCATCTCTTGGATGACCTGGAGCAAGACACAGAGAGATATATAGGTTCATTAGATGTTTTAAATTCTTACCATGTACTACAAAGGCAGCCTGCCTTGCAGTCATGGATTGTATATATGTGCATTCCAGACTATTGAATCAGAATCTCCATTTGAACAAGGTTTACAGGAAATGTGTGTAGACATTAAAGTTTAGAAGCTCTGCTATGACTTGTTTTCTTATCTATTAGGTCACTTGAAGTTTTGACCTGTTGTTCAACGGATTGCCCCTACTTAGCTTTATGGTGAAAAACACATGTCTTTGTAAGATGTACTATATGTCTTACAGAAAAATGTTAAATTTTTTTAGTAGTTATACATTTTTATATGTATTAGACATTTTTAGGTCATTATATGTTAGCCTGTCAAATGTCTCTTGCACTAAATGTCTACAGAGGCTATTATTTTCTTAAAAATGAGGGACCTCAAAAAGCAATACAATCTTATATGAGAAAACACAGATAAACAACATTTAAAAACCAAACAATATAAATAAAGCAATCTATGATTATAATACAGTAAAGATAAAAATACTGTTGATATTTTCTTACTGAATGTGTATATGTATGTGTGTGTATGTAGATAGATAGATAGATAGATATAGATATAGATATAGCTAGTCTACATATATCATCATAAACATTATCATAGAATGGAAAATAATCATTATGGACATAGCTTTCAACACCATTATAAGATTCTCCTCTAAGAACACACACCACTCTGAGAAAGAGTCGTAGACCATATAACTGCATTGCTGCCCCCTGCTTTTTGCTTTCTAGTATTTTTTTTTTTTTTTGCTGCCTTAAGTAATGTACATCTGAATATTAGCATTTGGATATATATATTCCTGAAAAGTTTCAAAATACTTAGTATCTTAAACATTGTTTGACTCTCTTCAGGAAGTGTTATGCAAACATTTAAAAAAATCATAACCAATTGAGTGTGTTTTTCAGAAAGCTCAAAATCAAACACAATGCGGTGGTAGGGTGGATGGGGCTATGGGAAAAAATGAGAATTAAGTTGTGTCTTATACTGGTACAAATCCCCATTATGGAGTGCAATCATGATGTGTATATTTAATGTACCAATAAAGATAAAAAATTAAAAAAAATCAAACACAATGCTCTACTACACTAATTACACTAATATAGATTTGATGTGTACTTATCATCTCCTTCGGTGTCATGTGGATTTTTAAAGGAACACATGTGGTGAGGTACGTCGACTCTTTTGGGGTAATAGTGTACTTATAAATGCACGTACTTAGTGGTTTCAAATGAAGATTCCAGTGTTAGCAGAGTTGCTGTTAGGATGTGTCAATGAAAGCACATTTAGGATAGGAAGATAGACCCCAACAAGCACATTGGTACTCAAATTCCAAAAGAAGTGCTGTGTGTTAGTCTGTTATCAGCAATTTATTTTTTTAGATCTTAAAGCACTCCCCTCAAAATGTTTAAATCCATGTTAAAATTCAGGACAGATTAAATGTAAGGTACAAAATGACTGCAAAAGGAAAAGCACTGACTGTATAAGATGATGAAAATGAGCTAAAAGAATTTAAAAAAGAAAGAAAGAAAGGACAAAATGGCCACAGGGGCCTTGAAGTAAAGCATCCACATTGGTGCATGCTCATAGGACAGCTCAGCATAACAGGATTTCTAAGTGAAATTGGGCTTTGACTGACCATAAACACAGATTGCCATGCAGAGGCGAGGTTTCTATAGAAAATAGTTTAGATTTACTAAGATTTAAATGAACATAAGAGATTATATTAAGGGAGCAAAATGGAAAAAAGTAAGAATTATTTTATTTGTAGCCAGGGTCTGCTCTATGCATATGAGATACAGTCAGAGATCTGTCTGCTCGAGCTCAGAATGATGAAGGAGAAGCAATCAACGGAAAGTAGACAAGAGAGATTCTTCCCTAGCAGGTCCCACAAGTTCTTAGGAGATGAGATCTAAAGTCTTGTCTCACCAATGCCTGACTTGCATCCAGAGCATCGAAACTGAATGAGGCCTTCTTATTGCTATGCGTAATATTCACTGGCTCCTTGGGGCTGCCATGGTCAGTGCATTAATACTAGAAAAATTTTTCATTCATCATGAAAGGCAAAATTAGATAAGCTGAAGCCACAAAATACACGAGACGGAATGTTTCATCTAAACCCTGAAAACACTTATGTTCTGAACCTCAGATCTTTGGTTACTTCATAGACAGATTGAAACCTTATATGACAGTCTTTCTATTTCACTTACTGAAGAAGAAGGAGGAGGAGGAGGAGAAGGAGAAGGGGGAGAAGGAGAAGAAGGACAAGAAGAACAAGAACAGAAGAAGAAGAAGAAGATCTTGAATTAGACCTAGATCTTCTAATCATTATAAGTATCTATGAAATTTCAGTTATTTTATGACCTTCTATCCAAAATAATATTTAGTCTAGATATTGGGAGTATCAATAAAGTAAGAGCACTGAAATAAAAGTTTAATGAATTGTAAGTAAAACTGCTTTGCTTCTTATATTTTAAAAAGTATTCTTACTAGTCTAGTAGTGATACTATCGTGGAATTTATAGGATAGCCATTATTTTTGTATTTCCAGAAAACTATTCTGCTTTTTCTTATGTTTAAGAACTACCCTCTTCTCACCTCAAAATATCACCCACCGTCATGAGCACATGACCCAATCTGGCCAAGTGCTTCATTCCCTAGATTGTGTGAGGGACAGATCAGATGACCCAGCAGGGCCAAGGGCCATTCCTGCCCTGGATCGCTGTATGCGTGAAGGGGAAGAGAAGCACTTTCCACTGAATTTGCTAAACTATGCCATTTGAAGAAATGCTATATCATCTGCAGAGTGAAGCCAAGCCAAGATAGAAGTGAGAGACAGCTGGCTGGCTGGCCACCTGGCTGCCTGGGGTGAGTGGATGGAGGAACAGTGACAACAGTGGCGAGAGAAGAGAAAATCATCTGCAATCAAGTACTTGAGTCCTTTAATACCCGGAATCCTAGACTACAGTAGAACATCAGTCCCAAGAGCTATGTCTAGTTCCTTCTAATTTATGTATGCCAAAATTTTTCCTTTTAACTATTTAAATTGACCTCTGTCACATGAAGCCCATAGAGCTGAACAATATAGCCTTCCATATGAATCAAATACTATTCTGGCCCTGAAATATTGTCTTTTACACTGACAGCACACAACTCTGTAGATCATTTTCACACCTTTAGGCCTCATCAGGACAGCCACCTACTTGTCCTTCTTGATCCCCAGCCTCACATCAGCTTCCCTCTGCTCCAGCTGCTCCAAGGAGTCTCTGACCAACATCTGCAGAGTATGGCCCCACACTTGTGATTTCTACACAAAAGTCTTCCTGTGAATACTCCTCAAAATCTCACTGAACATTTCATCTTCATAAAGCTCCTCTCGCCTTCCAATGTCAACAAACATACTAATAAGAGTCTTGGCTTTCCAGTGCCATTGATTCCAGTGTGACTCAATCCAGACACTGACACACTATCATGATGTTTAGGTGATTTTCTGCTGATTATAAGATAAGGTCATGGTTTTGGTGAGTGGGCCCAAGGGGACATGTTCACATAGCAGAGGTCAGTATGGGGTGGGGTGAGTTTGTAAAGATCTGTCTTTGGACCAGAAAGGGAAGGCTGGCTCTCCATTTGGGATCCTGGATAAATCAACACATCCCTATAGACATAAGGAAAATTTGAGGCTAGTAAGACATTCCTGTTTTAAGAGGAGCACTACAGGTTAAAGTTACCAACAGATATATAAATATGTATGCCATATACAATGGTGTGGTAGGATGTATCTACCTTCTACATCAAAGCAAGTATTTTGTCTAGAGTAATTAAGAAATTAGTACTGAACTGCCACCCTTTCTAACCTACATTCTACAAGATAATAATAGCTTTCCCAAATCTACTGTGAGAACATATGTCTGTCTATACAGCTTCCATCTCCCAAACACGCTCCTTGGGCCTAATGAAAAACTGTCTGCCACACATCTGGGTTCAGCTCAGCAGGCTGCATTGTCAAGAAGGCTTCTTCCATCACAAACCTGTCCTTAAAATATGGTTTCTGAATCCTCTGGGTTAATTAAGCACAGCTGGGTCTACATCAGTCCTGCTCAAGTGTGACGATTAAACCGGCAAGAAAAAAAATCAATCATCATTAATCACTAAATCCATCTAGTGACTTTCAGAGGTGCTAAATAGGTTGAGCGGGGCAACAGGGATGGTTCTCATCGAGCGACCCATGGTTAAAGTGGGAGAGTGTGCATTCCTCCCGGAGGTGTAAACCTGGGTGGGAATTTCAGAGGCCCGTGTGCTTATAGAATGAGAGTGGGAGTGAAGAGCTCATAATTTCCCATACACTGCACTGGCTCACGTTTGAGAACAGAAAGAAATGTGGCTTTAGGCACCGCTTATTATCCCCTGAATGTTCTCTCTGTGGAAGTTTGTTCAAGATATTTGTTTTAAAGTGAATATATATTCACTTGTAAAGGGTTTTCATTGAGCAGCCTTTTTTCTTTTTATTGGACTATTCCCTACAGGCCCAGGCCTTATGATGCATTGAGAGTTGATACCATTCTGAGTCTAGTCTTTTCTGAAGCATTCATTGTAAAGGAGTGTGGTTTATGGCTATTCCATTTCATTTATATAACCATCTCTGCTTGTTAAAGAATGTGGTATAAAGGTTTCAGGTTTCCACGTGGAGAATAATTAACATTGGCATTATAACTGCTTTCCACGACATTTCATGTCAGTTTAGTTTCCCCCATTTTTAATATCCATCTGTTTAGAAATATTTCATAATGCCGACTGAGAATCACTTGAAAAGAACTTCAGGCTCTTTTCTGTCACTGGTCCTTAGGGTAAAAGCTCTTGTCCCTGTGGTAGAGAGGGCAAGCCTACATATGCAAGATCTAGTGCTTTTTCTGGTGCAAGATGAGTGCAGGGATTCATTTAGGCAACAACAAACTCCACCTTGGCCCTTCTCACACTCCAGCTGAGGACAAGTGATAGTGTGAGGAACTCATTTGCAAGCCAGTTTGAAAAGCAAGGGGAACCTTACCAGGAAAACTGCCGCAAGCAAGTGAAGCAATTTTCACTTTTGCCTCTTGAAACTTAAACATTTGTGTCTACTATCAACTCACCACATGAACTTTCCTATCATTGGGATGCTGCAGGTTCTTTGCTGGAGAACTGACCTGGAAGAAGAGAGACTGTCACCTCTGCAACAACCTTCTGCATCTTCTTTTTTCAGTTTCCAAGGCATGATAATTTTCTTCACTAACTGCAATTGCTTAAAGGAAGATAAAGATACAAAGCCTAATATCTAAGATCACATTTGCCTCTCCTCTTTCAAACTTAGAACATCATAGATTGAAAATGAAAGATACATGCTGGGTTCTTTCTTATCCCTCTAGAATTCTCAAGATGAAAGACCAGAAACACAATGAAGAAGAGTAGTGAAGAAACAAGCTGAGACAAAGGAAGGGAATCTATCCTACCAAGAAGAGATATAGAAAAGGAAGGAAGTGGGGAGGGGCAGATGAAGCTTCAAAGTGACAAAAAAGGAAAGTCCTGGGCCAAATTCTAACAGAAAAGATGGTTTCCAGTTTTCCTGCTCTGCTCTTCACAGCTATCATCACTCACTGTGGTGCTTAGTGCTTTTGTGGCTTAAATCTAGATGTCCCAAAGCCTCACGCACTGTTAGTTTGGGCTTTTTATAGGTGGCTGAATCATAGGTGGGTGATACTGAGTTATGGGAGTGAGATACCTAAATTAGTCACTTCTTGGATTTATCATAGCTCTGGCTGTGGCTAATGGGAAGGCCCATTAATGCGTGTGGATGGCACAAACCAATAAGCTTGTAACCTGCACAGAATGAAGTAGGGAAAAGAAAGCTCACTCTTAGCTGCTTCCTGTGTGTCATGCTATGGACTGTTTCTCTTCTGCTAAGTCCTTCTGCCAAGCTGCTCTGCCATGAACCAGCTGACTGTGGACTGAAACCTCCAAAACCTGTGAGCTATAATAAATTTTCTTCCTTTAATTTGTGGTGTCAAGCCCTTTATCCCAGCAACCAAAAGGAATGGAGATAGGTGCCCAGTATGTTCTTCTCTCTCACCCATCTCCACTCTGGCCAATGCCTCTTGTTCCCAAAGACCTCACTCGCACCACAACATGATGCCCTTTGTCATCCAGTCACACACTAAGTTTTATGGCTGTCTGCTCACTCACATATCCCCCACAGCCTCCAGAACCATGATGACACAGCACATACTCAATATGCACTTGCTACATGAAATCATAACTAGACACTGAGGAAAGCACAGGCCATGGTTGCCCCCCATGTAGATATTGAGGTTCAATGTTTGAAAAAGAGATCTTCATTTTCCACCAAAGCAATGAATCACTTACTCACTAGCTCTAGAGGGAAAAAAAGGAAGATCACAAAAGCTTGATTTGCTTAATAGTAGGTGGTTAACTTTGGGCCATGACACATATCATCCAATTATCTCATTGGATAGTTGCCATAAATTACAAAACGATGTTACTGAAGATTTTGAATACCCTGGGACTGTTTACACTTTAATGCATCAGTCAATTGTACCACAGTGAGAATGCAATGTATTGTTCCTTGGCATATTTTAATCAAAAATAGAAGAGAATAACCATGGCATTAGTCTAGTTGGAGTTACAGAGCCTATGTTAGTGCTCAGATAGTAAAAAAAAAAAAAAAAACCAGTTTGCTTAGATACCTTACAGGCAAGTTGTCCAAGTGTGATCCTTGGCTAGCTACAGTAGATACTTACACAAAATCAGTGAAGGTCAGTCACTCAGAATAGCTGTTTTAAGTCTCAAAAACAAGACACTCATGTGCCTTTGGCAAGTGGATGACCCACATAAAGAAAGCCAGCTGCTCCAAAAAGCCACTCCACTTTCTGAACCCAAATTCTCCTTCAGCATGCTTTGCCAATGAACTCTTGTCCTACCATAATTTAAGCAGACTACGAGCAGAAAGAAGTCAGGACAAGAGATCAATAAAACTAGGAAAGGGAGACTGTACACTGATTCTATGAAGAACAGGTCCCCCTGATTCCCACAACTCCACTGAGGAAAACACAAATGGAAACACACACACACACGCACGCACGCATGCACGCACGCACGTATACACCCAGAGAACAGAAATACCTCAACAATTCAAACAACTTCTAAGTGAGGAGGATATATACCCAGTAAAAGGAAGAGTGAGACCTAAGATGGGAAGCAAGGCTCTCTAGAAATGACCCACAGCAATGAGAGGATCTGATCCCTGACCACTCCCAGCTGGCAGAAGAACATACTGGGCAACAAGTGAACAGACAGGCCAGCAGTCCAGGTGCAGTTTCATAAAAATTCACCTGCTCACTGACTTCCTTGATATGAGGTCTATTAGGTGTTGGCCTCTGATCCTGGTGTCCAGACAGACAGAGACAGGGGATTTTAGAGTGGGAATCTTCATGTCAAATTTGTCAATTAAGAGGTGTCTATGACAGGATAGAAACACTCATGCAAAACACTACCTCTTACCAGCAGAAAATCCAGTGGCAAGGTAGGAAAACCTGTTCCACTGATTTGGAATCCGGTGCTCACTTTGAGAATCTAGACGGAAAGACAAGACAGGGGAGAGAATTGATGAAGTATGTTTTTTAAAGAAGCCTGCACCCTTACAGTGAAAGCCTCTTGTGAGGGCAACCCCACTTCCCTGCTCAGGGACACAATTCCAGTTGTATATGTTCCAAACATTCAGCAGTTCCAGAAACTGCTAGATATACAATGAATGAAAAATCAGTGTTGCTCCCCAAAACCCCAACACTGCTCCTCTACCCCCCAAGGAAGAAGAGTAGAAGAGGCCATGTTTGCTCTGTATGTCTGAGAGAGCATCTACGGGGTTTACCTGGAGGGTTGTGAAGAAGGGTGAGGGAAAATGAGTACTTGCTTTGTGTGTGAGAAAGAAAGCCCAGCAAAGACTTTGAGGCCAGGGAGTTGCAGATGGGCTTGGTGGACCAGATCTCCTTCTCCTTACTTCTTCTTCAGGACCTGTGCCCTCATGTAAACACCTCAATTAAATGATTTGAGATCTCCCCAACAAAGACAAACAAAGTCAACAAAGACTAAAGGCCTGAGAGCAGTCCACAAAATAAACAGGTGAGGGAAGGAAGAGTTGGGTGTTTCATTGACAAAACTAGAGGTACATTGAAGCATAGGATATACTTGCAATGCCAGCACCCATCACAGCAAGAGAGGTGGGTGTTGAAGGATCTTGCATTGGTCAGGTAGGGAAAAAAATGTACATAAGGACTTTGTATGATGGTCTCCCAGAATATAGAGGCATCACCGCAAACTAGGGAGATGTGGAAGAGAAAGCCCACAAAGAGCCTCTGAAATCCTTTCCAGTTACACACAAAGTACCAGCCTGAGTTCTCTATAGACTCACAGAGAAGATCCCCACCCCCAGGTAAGACCTGTCCTGTCCCTCATATGTTCCTCTCCCATCCTATTTCTGTCCCCTCACTCAGTAAGACCACAAACAGCAGCTGGCCTGTGGGGCAAAGTAAGCATATGGCAAAGAGCATGAGAAGCAAAAAGCTCTTTCAGTGCCAAAGGCTGGCTGGAGAAGAAGAGCTTTAAACCTATATCAGTCTGCTATTGCCACATAATAAATCACACAATCTTACAGCTTAGAGCAATATTCATTTATTGACTCATAGTTCTGCAGGTCAGAAGCCCCTCATGGCTCAGCTGAGTTTTCTGTGTACAGTATAACAAAACTAAAATTAAAGCATTCATTTTAAGGCTCTAGAAAGAAATACATATTGAAGCTTTTTTGTGTTGTAGTCAGAATTTAGTTCCTTGTGGCTGTAGATCTGAGGTTTTCACCTCCTGGCTCCTGGGCAATAGCTCCTTTCATATCCTCTAACGTTGCTCCAATTGTCCTCCAGGCCAGTGGCACAACACTAAATGCCTCTTGGCCTTAGAATCTCTCTGCCCTCCTTTCCTACCCATCACAGAAAATTCCTTGTTTCTAAAGGACTTAAGTGATTGAATTGGCCCTCTTTCATAATCCTTTTGTCATAGAAAGCACCATAAACATGAGCGTTATATCATCCCATTTTCAGATTTCTGCAAAGGAAGGAGCTCGCCACTGTGACCATTGTGAGACCACTGTGACTTATTCACTGCTTGTACCCTACCAGAATATTCAGTCAGGGTGGAAATTTTGACTGTCCCTCGGGTGTGAACATTCAAATGACAGCACTAAAGCATTCTGTTTATAATACCAGAGAATTGTCAAACTGTGTGTTTGGGAAGAATGAACCAAACAGTCTGCTCCATCAGACCCAGAGAGATGTTCTAGTTGTTTAAAACCCATGCAGGATTTTTAAAGATATATAATAATATTAAATAATGGCAATAATGAAATAGAAACAAATTTCTCATTTTTTAAAACAAACCAGAATTCCAGCTTCTTTTGAGAAATCTGAAGACTTGGAAACAGCCAAGCCTGTGTTGTGCACTGCAGTAAGATCCCAGAGCTCCTTATTCGCTGACTGCCTCTTGATGTAGTTGTGAGCCCGCCAGCTCCCCTCAGTGTCTGGGAAACCCCGGCTGGACCCTGTCTAGCAGCGTGTGTTTGATCTTCCTCTAAAGCATTACACAAATGCTGCCTCTTCCTAGCTGTAAAATGAGGTCAGTGGAATGGATGATCTGCTTTTGCCTGCAAGGCTGTAATTTCAGTCCATAAGACAGGTTCTTTGGCCACTTTTCCCAAAAAGGTATAAAATGAGCATTTCAGACCCAGGGTGGTCTGTGTCCCCTGAGTGTAGTATAAAGGCCATAAAATGTACTGAAAATCAAGCAAATGCCCTGCGAGTTGCAAAAAAGACTTCCATAAACTGCAAATGGAGTTTTCCACTGGGCAACATCAGGCACTGACTTCTTTAAAAGTAAATAGAAAGTGGAGATGGGAAAGGACAAAGTTACCATCGACACTAAGAGGTGGGGCAGGGCTCCAAAAAAAGAGGGGATTATAGGAAAAATAAACATTGGCCATAAGAGAACTAATCCCCAGAGTCCATCCAGAGAAAGAAGTCAAGGGTTTATGGTACTTTTTGATTTGTTTTATTTATTTTCCCCCACAAGATATAAATCAATCTATTTAGATAGGGATGGTCGAGAGAGCACATTTTATTGCCATGGATAATTTCCCAAGAGAAAAGGATCATTGTGTTTTATTCCTCTCTATCTCCTTCTCTCTCTCTCTCTCTCCTTCTCTCTCTCTCTCTCTCTCTTTCTCTCTCTCTCTTTCTCTGTCTCTCTGTCTCTCTTTCCCCCTCTCCCTCCCTCTTTTGATTTCATGAAATCACACAAGTTTATGAAAAGTTGTCCAGATGAGGACATAGAGCTTAGCAATCTATTCCCATCTCTAATTCACATAAAACTGGAAACACATACCCCTGCTCATGCACACACAGCACTAGAAACCCGGAAAACTAATTGAGTGCCAAGCACTTCTGGTACCCTAAGGATATATATATATTTTGGTAGCCTGAGGCTGCCAGAAACTTTGCCTGCTGAATGAATTATAGAACAGGAAGCAGATGGGCTGTGTATATGAAACAACCACTATCTGGCATGATGTGCTGTGCAATTTGGCTGCAAAGATTAAATTGAGCTATTGAATGTTTAATACACTATGCATAACAAATACAGCCAGAGCCACAAAACAGCATAAATTACAGAATTGGTATTCACACGGCCTTTCCCAGGAATCAATACACTGCCACCGCTCATAAGAGTCTGTTGTTTAATACACATAAAGAAGAGAAGAATTCTTCTATTAAAATGAGTTATCTGGGCTATTTACCAAAGGCAGTGATTTAGCAGTGGTAAAGTCTGTGTAGTGCTGTTGAATGCAGATGATAATACTTCTTGTCCTTGTCTGCCTATTTCATTGCGCCTATCACTTGCTGGGGCTGTGAGTCCCTTGGGTACATTAGCAGTCAGCCCAGGAAGTGTGTTTAAGTAATGGACATAATGTTCACATTTGCTAGACCAGCCTTCTCCCTAATCATGAATTATTCTTCCCCAAGGCTCAATTGGAACATTACTTTAGAAGCAGAAGATTTAATCCTTTTCAGCTGATTGGAGGGAATGATTACAGTATTATTTTCTTGTACAGGCTGTCTCCAGTGAAGGTGCCTTTTTCTGTCCCCATCTTTAATAGGCAGCAATCTTTATTTCCCTGGAGGGAGATGGCAATGAATTCGAAATGGGATAAATCTTGGGGAATGCAAGGTGCTGAAGCTGTAGATCACTGCTGGTTAGTTAATTAGTTTAGCCCTCGCTTGTTTCATCTCTGAGACAGAATACTTTGTAACAAGGGGAAATAGTGAGGAGGTGGGTGGGTGGGTGGGTGGTTGGGGAGGTGGGCAGAGTGGGCGAGCAGAGGAACCAGCTGTGCAGGTGGATAAATAACCAGCTGCCTGAGAGCAGCAAAGCCCCAGAAGCTTCCCTCCTGCTACAGTCAGTGAAATAAGCAGCACTGCTTGACCCAAGCCCATTCTTTTAGCCTCAAGTTCCAGAAAGGAAGAGAGCATCTCTGTCTGGTAGGAACGGCTTCAGCAGAACAAGGCAGAACAGTGCAGAGGAAGAGACTGGAGGCGATTGGAGTGGTCGCCCTGAACGGGTATTTATACACAGGGCTCGCCCCTGACTAAGACCTGGCAGGAGAGAATAAATTGTCTCTGAGCATTCCCAGCCTGTGCTCTTTAAGCACCACTGCACAGAGAAGTAATAAATAACAATCGACTCCATTGTTTTTTTCTCTTAGGGTTTTTTTTTTTTTTTTCTTCTTCTTCCATGATTAATGCTTCCAGAAAAGGGAAAAATGTGACTTAGAAATTAATGACCTTGGGCTGGAAGATCTAGGCCTCAGACATGCTGTCTTCCTCCCCTGCCCCACACCCGTGGCCCTTCTCAGGCACAACCTTGGATTCTCCTTGCAATTGGTTTGATGGGAAGTTCCGAGCACAGCCTGCCACCCATCACAACCCCTCCACCCACCACAGCTCCTCCAGCCATCAGGGCATCTTCACCTATCACCTCTGTTCTGTTTCCTTTTTGTATGAATGGCAAAGAAAGAAACAGATCAAACCTAAAGAGATCAAGTGAATTATAACGAAGTCCTTGATGGCTAAACGCATCTTGCATCTGATTTCAAGCTGGAAGCTCCCACGTCTAGCTGCCTGTGATCTATTTAGAATAAAACAAGGTCATGTTGCCTTGGCCCTGATTATAAATATATTATGTTGAAGTGATGAATGCCGCATTCATGAGGAGCAGATCAAGAGCGCCCGAGGCCGGTGCTTTTCAATCTCTCCCTCAGCGCCAAGTCAGAGATTAAAATAAACATGCTCTAAAATGAATGTTACAGGAACCACATGCAGAGGGTCATGAAGATTTTGCTCTTAAGCATGACAGGAGATCAGAGGACAGGCTGCACTGGGTCTCCCAGGAAAGACATGAACACCTCTCTACACTGCCCTTGATCCAGGGTGCTTTGTCCCTCTCGGCCTATGATTTTAAGCCATAAAGACAAGTGGAAATGGCCTGATTTCTTCAAATTGAAGGAAAGATGGCATGGGTGACATGTCTCTTCTGCAGACACGTCCAGTCCTTGGATTCTCCTTGATCAGAACAGCTCCCCATGTTCTCCTCACCTGCCTAGAGGGATGCCCCTGGCTCTGGCCAGCCATCTTGTTTCAAACAGGGCAAGAAGCTGTTTGAAGAACACACAGCTGGGAAACAGTGTCCTGTCCACACCTGCAAATCGACAGGCTGCCTGTCCTTTCACTTCATGGAAGACCCCACTGGATTCTGCTCCCAATCACCCCAAACTCTTGCGACCTTCAGAGGACTCCAAGCCTTGCTCAAGAGTGGCCAGCGATCCACTCTTTCTTCTACCATCACTTGGAATGAACCACTCAAATGCATATTTATCCCATCTGTGTTTTCCTCTCTGGGCAGCTGACTTCCAACCAGAATTGTTCTTCCTGTCTCAGCTTCCTTAAGCGTCTCAGCCATTTTTTTGTTTTCATCTTACCTCCCTCAACTTCTGGATCAGAAAGTATTCTCTCCTAAGCCAACATATATGCATAATATGCTGCTTCCATCCTGCATGGTATGAAATAGAAGCTATCACTGTATGCTAGATAATCATGGAAGGCCTTGTACTGACAGCTATCCTCCTTGACTATAACAAAGATGAGAAAAATGGCCAAGACTACAGAAAGGAAGAAATGGTGGGAGACCTGGGCGCTGCCATACTGAATTGAAGAAGGATGACAAAGAGCTGGGACACACACACACACACACACACACACACACACACACACACACACACACGGCCTTAAGCCAAGATGCTTGTCTCCTGCTGCTCGTACACTGCTCTGACCTCTCAAGGTCTTGATTTTTCTTCCTTGGAAAACTTAGGGTTATATTGAAGCCCCTGTCTGCTCTATATCTCTGAGGTCCTGGTTGCCTTCGAAGCATTAATTGGATTTTATATCCCTTGGTTTCATTTCTGGACATTTACAGTGTTCTGAGTAACAAGTTCCATTTGTGGCCCAATTACTTTCCCAAGCTCATCACAATATGATTTGCTGAGTGCAAAGATAGACAGCCCAAGTTTAAGGAGGAGGTTAGCAAAGCCACACCACTGATTTACATGGGGCTCCCTGCCTACAGTATTTACTGTCAGGGAACATCGAATGAATTGTTTTTCACATGAACACAGAGCTCTTACATCTACTGGAGTCAGAGCAGTTGAACAATGTGGAACAGAATGTACCCAGCAACACGCTTCTTTCCACATAATGAGCTCAGGAAATTTTGCTGTGAAATGGAGGGTATTGGAGTTGTTATGATGCTTCATAAATGAGAACAAGCTTCCTCTCAGGACATCACAATGGTATTTGTATGTTAAAAAATGCCTGACCTGAGGAGGCTGCCTTTATTCTGCTGCAACTTTATAAACAGGATGGCACCCACATTTGCATATAAATGCTGATGCTTGTATTCTTCACCCTTAATCTGCTTATCTGCCTTGAGGTAGGTGAAAAGGGCATTTTGATGTAAAATTAGTGAGATTTTATGTGACACAAAATATGATTAGAATTTGGAAATCACCATTGTTCAGTTACTGGCATCAAAGCATTCTCTTCTTCTTGTCACTGTTTTTTAAATCATGCTCTCTTTATCCAACAGTGGTACCCATTGGTCATGTGTGGTAGGAGGTACCCCATACTGAAATGTGTCCTAAGTATAAAATAGAACAGGTTTGAGGCATTACTATACACTGGACAACCCAGCTCTCAATGTCTAGTATCTTTGCATCATATTTCATAATTTAGGATAATGTTTTTTAGTCTGCAAGCTATTGTTCAGAATTTCCAATATTTTGTGCTCTGAGCTTGATGGAAGGAACTGAAAAATGAACTCAGTATATATATTTAGGGATCTTACTGTTAGAGAAGGTAAGATGAAAAAAAGTGTACTATCTAAAGGAATTCTATCTACAGGAATACAATCCTGGAATACAGTCTACAGGATTCCGTACTCTGGCTTTAGTTCAGGAGGATAGACCAAGGCTGCATGCTCATCTCCTCCACAGGTATGCAGCCCTGTGACTGATTAAACGCAGGGCTAAGTTTTTAGGTTCGGGTATAAATCCAGATTTTTTGGGTCTTAACTCTTGTGGAAGCCCTCTTTAGTAAAAACAGAATGCAAAATGACAATGACAAAATTAGCCAAGCATCATTACTGAAATGAGAAACACTAATGCTACAAACATAAAAAAGTTTAATACCTTGATTGAGTCAATTGAGACCTCAGAAGAGCCCTACCTAGGTTATATGAGATGTGTAGAAACCTCGTTAGAAAGTTAGGGCAGCTTTCTAAACAGAGAAATAATCATGTAGGACATTGTTGTTCTCTACAGAAGGTGGAATGAGTTAACAGTGATAAATGAGACTGGACAAAGGACTAGCAGGGGAAGATGAGATGGGTCTTTGCCTGCCAGCCATGACCTAGTGATGTCATCCTAAAATATAGGGATTGTGAGTCAGTGAAAGATATGGAGTAATGAGATCACATTTAAGTTTTGGAAAAATCACTGAAAATGTTAAGCAAGTAGCTGGGTACAGTCTACTTCAGCATGTATATCTATCCCTCCATGAATGGCAGCATCTCTGATTTGAGTGATGAGACTAGTGTGTCCCTGACAAGAGTACAGCTCTATAGTG
>PVIR01008549.1:0-56547 GCA_004026965.1 Petromus typicus
GGAGACGAGCGCCTGAGGAATGTGGTCTGCATGGGTCCCTTGGTGCTGAGAGAAGCATTGAGTGACGTGAGGAAAGTCCGCACTGTGCGTTCTGCTCTCTTGGTGCGAGAAGACTTAGAGCTGCGTTTGTTTTGAGACAGGGTCTCCCCGTGTAGGTCAGGCTGGCCTTGAACTCACTGTCTAGCCCAGGGTGTCCTTCCGCTCCCCATGACCCTTCTGCCTCAGCCTCCAGAGTGCTTGGATTACAGGTGTGCACCCCCGTGCCTGACTTTAGATACTTCCTGAATTACACAGCCCAATAGCTTTTCCTTAGTAATTAAATGTTTATTTCCTTTAGGTTTTTTCTTGTCTCTAATTCTTTGTTCTGGGTCCACTTAAACATGTAAAATCTTAAATACATGGACAGATTATATTGAGTACAGGTCTTTGTGTAGTGCCTTCCTGCACTGCAGATTGGTCATGGCAGATGTTTCTGAGTAGACTGTTCATTTACTTAAGTGCTAGTAGGGGTTGAACCCCAGCCTTTACAATGACCTACAGGCCTTGGCCTTGTAAAAGACTTTAAACATTTGAGACAGAGCCTCACTAAATTAACTGAGTTTCCCAGGCTGCCTCAGCCTCCCCAAATTTTGGAGTCACAGGCCTGTGCTACTGCGCCCGCCTTCGGATAGACTTAATATAACTAGAAAGGTATACAAGGTTCTGCTGTGCACACCTCCCCATATGTTGGTTTTTATATAAAATGTGTTTTGTTGCCTTAGGATTTAAAATCTGTCTTTCATCTCTATATGGTAGGTAGTACACAAATCATTCATTATTTTTAAATCAGGCGTTGAAGTTATATCTTTATTATAAGTTTATGTACAGTAGCTCTTGTTTCTTTTTTTACATATTTGTCTTACCATTCCATTTTTATATAATTTCAGATATTATTTAAAAAAGTATTGAAAGGTGAAGTAACCCCTGATCATCTCATAAAAATGAGTCCAGAAGAACTGGCTTCTAAAGAGTTAGCTGCTTGGAGACGCAGAGAAAACAGACATGTAAGTTCGACAAACCTGTGTTTGATTTAGTCATAAACCTGTGTCCTGTGCTTTTTAGTCATAGGGAGAAAGAAAATCACGCAGAGATAATCAGTACCCAGTGCGCAGGAATCTTGGTGCTGCCAGCTCCTGTCCCTGCTCCCCTCTTCACCTCCTCCTCTCCTCCCGTCCCCAGTCGAGGATCGCCTATTCTGTCCTTTAACTTGGGCTCAGGTGGTTTGCTTGCCTCGGCCTCCCACGTAGCTCCAGCCAGTGGTTTACTCCTGTGCAGCCGGCTCCTTCTCTTTCCTGAGTTCCTTTGTTTTCTCTCATCTTTATTGTATTTTGCCAGTCAGAAGGGTGGGAACATAGGTGACTCTTAATCACATGTACTTTTCATAAATACAGATAATATAAATATTGGTAATTTATAAAACCAGGTGAAGTGAGTCCAAATAAAAATTTGTGTAAATTTATAATCCCTTATTATTTAAAGTGTCAGGTTGCAAAAGCTTCAGTAAAGCTTTTTCTCTCTCATTTATTGATAAATCCTGATGAGTTCCATATGTAAATATTTGTGTTCCCAGAAATATTATGTGTGTAATTGTATAGTGTTGTCTCTGGTCTAATGGGAACATTGCATAGGGCAGTCTGTACACGGTCTGCATTTCTAAAGCTAAGAGTCGCTCTGAAAGATGGGGGTGCTGAAAGTTCTCCTTTGGAGATTGTGAATGTGAAATACCTTTAAAGATAAGTGAATATGTGACGTGGAGCTATTGCTGAAGTAAAATACTGTACGATAGTTTGACTGCAGTAGCCTGTGGGTGTTACCTGTCTATTCCAGAAAATGATGGTATCGTGCATCTTAGCTCTGCGTCCGTAATGCTGCGGGGGCTTCCCATCCCTGAGTAGATGCGTGCCCAGTCTGTGTGGAGGACAGGAGGCCTCCGTTTACACATCGTGCCGATCAGTGCACTTCTTCACCATCATCTCATGTGGTTTCTCCTCCTCTTATTTTAAAAATACTGGTACCGCTTGTTTTCTTTTTTAGTTGGTGTCCCAAATACACAGAATGTGCCCTGTATGCAATGCTGTAGGAGTCGTCTCAGGTGGAGAAGAGTGGGGTCTCAGCCACTTCCCTGGTTCTTTGTTCGGGGACGATGAGCAAGGCCGGCTCTGCCTGTCCCGCTCTGCCCCGCCGCTGCCAGCGCTCCCTGGGGATGGCTGTGCAGAGCCCTCGGCTGGGAGGCTCTGTGGCCAGGCGGGCTCTTAGGGCCTGCTGCTAGGGTGCTGCCACCACCTGGTCTCCGACTGCCGGTGTGTTAGTGTCTGAGCGAGATGGTTCTTACCTCCCTGTGGCAGCTGCTCAAAATTGCTAAGTCAGCAGGTTTCAGACAGAACTCTCCCGTGTCCCTGATTTTCAAGTTACATCACACCCTGCTTGCTTCATGGTGTAAGGTGCTTGCAGAGGTCTCATTGCCGAGAACTGCAGCCGTTCTCAGAACCGAATCTTTCCTTCAGAGTGTGTGTGTGTGTGTGTGTGTGTGTGTGTGTGTGTGTGTGTGAGAGAGAGAGAGAGAGAGACCTACGTAAAGACTGCAAATCAAGTGTGGTGCTTTTTTTTATGTTGTTAAGAAAGCTCAAGTATACATTTGGAGATCCATGTTTCACATTTAATCTTTAAAAATTTTTCTCTTAGACCATAGAGATGATTGAGAAAGAGCAGAGAGAAGTGGAAAGACGACCAATAACAAAGATAACTCACAAAGGTGAGATAGAGATCGAGAGTGATGCCCCAATGAAGGAACAAGAGGCGGCCATGGAGATTCAGGTAAAGGTCACAGCCGAGTGGTGTCTGATGGCTCAGAATAGGAGGCAGGCAAGGTTCATTTGCTGATGTTCTTAAGTGGAAGGATTTTAAAAAGCATCTCTTTTAAAGTAGTTTACTAATGTGATGGCTTTTTTTGTTGTGTTGAGACAGGGTCTCCCTTTGTGGTTCAGGCTGGCCCTGAGCTCAGCCTCACACTCACATCACAGCAATCCTCCTGCCTCTGCCTCCCGAGTGCTGGGATTACAGGCGTGAGCCACCACGCCCGGCACTGTGGTATGTGGTACTGGTTGCTGCTGGGCGTGAGTCTCCACGCCCAGTATGGTATGTGGTTACTGGGGATCGAAACCAGGCCCTTGCGCTTGCAAGACAGGTGCCTGAACCACTGAGCTAACTCCCCGGCCCTGTGACGGCTTTTTTGAGGGTGCTGTTAAGTATTGTTTCTGTTAGGCACGGATTATCTGCAGTATAGGACAATAACCAAATTCCTTTGCAGGCTTAGGAATCTATAGGTGCTTCTTATGTTTGTTTCATTGAGACAAGGTGTCGCTACATAGGTTAGGCTGGTCTTGAACTCATTATAGTACATTATAGTAGCCCAAGCTGGCCTCGAATTCATAGTGAGCCTACTGCCTCAGCCTCCGAATGCTGGGATTGCAGGTGTGCACCATCACACCCAGCTGCTGGTGCTTCTTAAAAGAGGCTCCACAGAGTTCTCGTACCCAGTCCTTGAGCTGACTTGGAATGTGGCCTGACTGGAACCCGCTGCATGCTGGAGGTGGCGTGGGTGGGCCAGGGACCATCAGGCCACACCAGCTTCGCCTGCTGGTGGGCCCCTCCTGGACTGGGTGCTGGGAGCTTCTGCGCCTCACTGCCTCACCCTGGGACCCATGCAGAGTCCCCTTCCCTGAACCCGCCCCATATTGGAGCCCAGGATTCATAGCGCTGTAATTGGAGAGTGTGCAGCAGGGCCGATTCCATCTCAGTGAAGGCTTCTTTGAAGAGAAATGTGACTTCTTTTGCTCTATTTTGAGTAATAATAGCTTTTAAAAAGTAATAAAGAAAAGGGAACCTATGACTGTAACTGTGTTGTGGGAAAACATCAGGGGGAAATATAAATTGATTTTTGTAGCCAAACTGTCAGCAAAAACTAGGTTTTCTCTCACTTTGCATTAGGAGCCTACGGCTAGTAAGTCACTGGAGAAGCTGGAGGCGTCTGAGAAGCAGAAGGAAGAGAGTGATTCTTTGTCTAAAGACACCACCGCTCAACACCGGCAGCACCTTTTTGACTTGAACTGCAAAATCTGCATAGGTAATTAGAGCTCTTTCTTCCTGAGACATGCCTTCCCGAGAGCGGAGCGCTTGTGCTAATACTACAGTCCAAGTCGGTTTTCTTTCCTGGTTTGGTGAGGCTGCACTCACCAACCATGAGCTGCAGCACGATCTTGTGTAACTTCCCTTCTCTGTGTTGAGGTATGTTCTGATGCAGTCATATAGTTAAAAGAATTGATTGTATTATGTGTGGTGTTCGCCTCCTAACCCTGGCTGGGGTCGGGTTGTGTAATAATGTCCCCTAAGGATCTTCAGTGTCCTCTCATGACCCTGTCGCGTGTTTCTCCTTAGTCCTGCCTGGTGTCCATTGTTTGTGTGCACCACAGTTTATTTATCACCCGTTTTCTGGGACCATCCTGGTGGACTGTTATAGAAAAACGGCCAGGAGCAGAGGTTTCTCCTGGGGGTGAGTTTCCATCTCCATCCGGAACACAGTTGTCAGGGGATATAGCCGACTTCGTCAGTTGGCTGCCCCAGGTGCACTCCTCCCAAGGTAGGTGGGACTCCCGCGGTCTTTTGCTGGTGTCAGATCTGTGCTCTAACGTCCGTGCTTCCCCATGCGCAGTGGGTAGCGTTTTCATGTGCATTTGCCACCATGTCTCTGAGGAGGCATCTGCTTGGCTGCTTCGCCTACTCTGACTGGTTCGGAGGTTTTCCTGTTTCGCAGTGTGTTTTGGACATTGTGCTACAGATGCATCTTTCACAGATGCTTTCTCCCAGTCTGTGACTTGTGTCTTATTTCCCTGACATTCTGCCCAGCAGAGGTGTTCAACTCAGGAGCCCAGCCTGTTTATCCAGCCACTATCGGTTGACTCACTGCCTTGCCCAGCCTCAAGTGCATCCTCCCCTGGTTTGTCTACCTTGAGTTTTACAGCTCTGTGTTTTATATTCAGGTCTTTGGTTCACTTTGGTGTAATTTTTTTTGTATTTTTATTTTATTATTTTTTAAATTTTTTAATCTTTATTGGTACATTACATATATGCATCATGATTGCACTCCATAATGGGGATTTGTACCAGTATAAGATGCAACTTAATTCTCATATTTTCCCATAGCCCTACCCACCCTACCATCCCCCCATATACATAAAATTTGTTTCCTTACTTTTTTGTTACAATCTCAACATTGTCCCCTTTCACCTTATTTTACATTGAGCATTTTCTATTTCACAATATATAACATACAATTCTAGGACTCATTTACATCTTTATTTTCTCATACCAGAGAAAAGATGTGATATGTACCTATCTGTGCCCTATTTATTTCACTTACAAGGATATCATCAAGATATGTCCATTTAAGTAGAAATGATTCAAACTTATCATTTTTTAAAGCAGAGTAATACTCCGTTCTGTAGAAGAACCACAGCTTTTTTTTATCCAGTCTCCAGTTGATGGACTCTTGGGTTGTTTCCAAGATGTAGCAATCACAAATTGGGCTGCTATAAACATGGGTGCACATATGTCACTGTGATATGAGTCTTTTAATTCTTGTGTGTATATACCTAGCAGGGCAATGGCTGGGTCAAATGGGACCTCCAATCCTAGCTGTTTGAAACTCCAAACTGATCTCCACAGGGGTTGTACAAGTCTACATTTCCACCAACGGTGGAGAAGGGTTCCTTCTTCTCCGCAGCCTCACCAACATTTGCCGTTGGCTGATTCTGAAATAGCAGCCATTCTATGTGGAGTGAGATGAAATCTCAATGTTATTTTCATCTGCATCTCTGTTAAGGTTTTTTTAGACAGGGTCTCGCTTTGTGGTTCAGGCTGGCCCTGAGCTCAGCCTCTAACTCACATCACAGCAGTCCTCCTGCCTCTACCTACCGAGTGCTGGGATTACAGACGTGAGCCACCACACCGAGCACTGTGTTATGTGGTACTGGTTGCTGCTGGGGTGAGTCTCCACACCCAGTATTGTTATGGGGATCAAACCCGGGCCCTTGTGCTTGCAAGACAGGCGCCGGAACCACTGAGCTAAATCCCCAGCCCAGCTTTGGTGTAATTTTTGTGAAGAATGGAAGGTTTATTCTTCTGGGATTTTGGATTTTTTAGCATGTGTATGCCTATTGTTTCGGTGTCTTTCATTGAAAAGGCTTTATGTGCCATTGTATGTGTGGTGTCTTTGTTGGAGATCCAATACAGCAGACTCCGTGTGATGTTGACTCTTCTGCTCCATTTTACCTGTTTGCCACATTATTTGGTTACTGTACTTGGTAGTAAGTCTTAAAGTTCTTTGAGTCTGTTCTTCAGTATTGTGTTGTTTTTTCTGGGTGTTCTGGTGAGAAATCACTTGTGTGTGTTCTTACCTTGGTTATTCATTTAGTAAAGACTTGGTGAGTTGCTCGTCAGGCCGTTTGTTGGCTAAGTAGAAGGAATGCATTGTTGAAAAGGTCTAGTGTTTTCTTGGCTGTAAGAGGTAAAGTCAAGCAGATGCCAGTTACCGAAGTACACATGAATGCTGGACAGGGTGACCTCATATGCACTGGGTGTGGGTGTGTGTGTGCGTGCGTGCGTGTGTGAAGCTTGCCAAGTGTTTCTGCGAAGAGAGAGGGCAAGCACATTTTAGTTCTGGCATAACCAAGGTGAGCTCAGGCTGAATTTGGGAGAGGTGAGGCTCTTGAAGAGATACTTATACATAAGTATTTTGTAGTCCTTACTTTTTAAACTTTAGATTGTGATTCAGTTACAGTGAAACCAGGTTAATAAGTAGCAATCAGGTCTGCAAATAAAGATGAAGGATTTTTGTGCCTTCACACACCAGCAGCACTGTACTGTGTCTGTGGCTATATATAGCACCAAGGAGGGTGCAGATATGTTTTGCGGAGTTGTGGAGATGCTTCCTGATGTTGTTAGCTTTTGTTCTACTTAATGCACAAATTTGAATCAAGAGACCTACTTTATGTTCTTGTGCAACGTTTTCATTGTTGTTGTCTAAGTTACCTAACTTCTATTTCCTAATTTCTTAGGTAAGAAAGGAATTATTCTGAACCTGTATTTGGTCATGTGCTTTATATTTAGAAGGCGATGTTTGTAAAATAATTTGAAAGAGAAATTAGGTGTAAGGTGGGAAGCCTGGCCTTGCAAGGTCCTGTGGAGGAGGCTGGGTGGTGGGAGAGCAGTGATGGGTAATGAGGTGATGCTGGTTTGACATCACCCCAGAAGTGGTTACCCAGTAACCAACTCGGTAAGCCCAGTACTTTCCAGAGTAAAGGTGGATTAAGCCATACAAATCATGGTGAGCAGTGGCAGTTTACTGGACTGTTTTCTGGCTTCAGGTCGGATGGCACCACCGATAGATGACCTTTCTCCAAAGAAGGTGAAAGTTGTTGTGGGAACAGCTCGCAGACATTCAGACAATGAAGCAGAAAGCATAGCAGATGCACTGTCTTCAACTTCAAATATTTTGGCTTCTGAATTCTTTGAAGAGGAGAAACAGGAATCTCCCAAGTCGTCCTTCTCTCCTGCTCCACGGTGCTTTTCTCTGTTTTAATTTTTATCATGTTAGGTTTTTACTAAACTACACTTGGAAGCATGAAAACAGTCAAGTGGCATTTCTTAATGACTTTTCTTTTGAGCAAGTCACTCTATTTTCCTGTACTCTAATGGGAATAAAGTAGAACAGGAGGTTGGCTGTGAGTAGTGGGAGTTGGGGAGGGGCGTGTGGCCATACGCCCTCTCAGTCAGGCCATCCCAGAATGCAGGGCAGGGTGTTGCACGAGAATTGCCGGCATGTCCTTGGCCCTCGGTCTGAGAAGCCAGACAGAGTGTGACTTTAGCAAGGGGCTCCTTGTCAGTCTTGAGGCTGCTAACATTGTGACCTCATTTTCTAGCCCAGAGATGCCTGGCACGGTTGAAGTTGAGTCCACCTTCCTGGCTCGGTTGAACTTCATCTGGAAAGGTTTCATCAACATGCCTTCGGTGGCAAAATTTGTTACCAAAGCCTACCCAGTGTCTGGCTCAGCTGAATACCTGACAGAGGTACTGTCGACTTTTCCGCCCTTCGCTCCCTGGCTTAGCATGTGGCTTCTGATAGCAGTAAGCAGAGAAATACCTCTAGTTAAAATATTTACTAAATAACACTCCTTGAACAGTTCAGTCAGTTCTACAGTTGCTTTGTACAGTTGTGGAGCACTATACTCTTGAAAGTTGTGAACTTGTGTGCTGTGTACTCTTTAAGTTGTACTTCACCATGTCACAGAATTAAAAATCCGTAAGTGTTCTGCGTGGATGTCCAAGTTCGTCTTCTAAAGTAGACTTACAGGAGAGAAGACTGACGTCACTGTGGCTTGTTGCGTGCTCTCCACTGTTCGGTCTCTGCGTTTGCCCACGGCTTCCCTCTCCGCCTTCGTGAGTGCGGTGCCTCTGACCCGCCTGGTTCTGTGAATATGGAGGCTAGGGAATTTTTTGTGCATCATAACAAGAAAAATAAGTCAGTACATGTGTGTTTTATTTACATTGAGATACTTGCTGCTCTCTTTGTATTTTAATGTTAACCTTTTCATTCATCCTCACTCTGCTGACCTAAAAATAAGTTTTAAAAGCTTATTTTCAGTATTACCAAAAGCATAAAGCATATGAATGTTCTCAATAAGTCTAACAGATTTTTGATTAGGCTCAAATTTAATGTGATAGTATGCTGTTTAGCTTTTTCTTAGCATTTGTTTTTTATTAATGACCTAATTACATTTATCTACAGTTTGCTCAGTGTTACTTCAGACAAGAGAATTTTATAAGAAGAAAATAGACCAATACTAGTTTTCTTTTTGAAAGTCTGTTTAGAAACAGTCTGATTTGATCAAGATTGACATAATTATTTTAAATAGAGAGTTAGATTCTGAACTATGGAAATATTTTACTTTTAAGCAGAGTTATGATTTTGCTCCCCGAGCCACAGTTTCTGTGTAGTTGCTTTCCAGAATGTCTTATCTTTCTAGTTATTTTTAGTTTGATTGGGACTAAAATTACAAAGTTTTTAATGATTTAAACATTTAATTGAATTTAATATCGATTAGTTATATTCCTCAGTGTTTTTGGAAAAAACAAGAATGTACCAAATAAAGTTGTTTAAATGTTCTTAATTGACATACAGTTGTCTGTTTTCAGAAAGATTGTGCCTTAAGAAAAAAAAAAACCTTGGGCTGGGGATTTGGCTCAGTGGTTCCAGCACCTGCCTTGCAAGCACAAGGGCCTGGGGGTTCAATCCCCATAACCACATACAGCAAAACTGGGAGTGGTGACTCATGTGCACCAGCGATCAGTACCACATACCACAGTGCCAGGCATGGTGGCTCACCTGTAATCCAGCACTCAGGAGAGTTTAAGATTGCTGAGTTTAGTACTAGCCTGAAGTACATACCGAGACCCTGACCCCCAAAACTTTGTGTTGTGACAGTGTTATTTTCCTCTGTGCAGAAATAATACTCTAAATTTTGTTGCTCTGAAATTTAACTCTTAATGTTTAAAGAGTGCCCTTTATCTACTTCTACCAAAACAGAAAGGCAAACCACTTCAGAAGGGCAGAACTATTTTTCTGAGTATTCTGAAATGTGCAGTAACTTTTCTGAACAGTTAGGGCAGTGTGGTTTCTTTTTCTTCCTTCTTTTTTAGTACCAGGGATTGAATTCAGGACCGTGTACTGGCAAGGCTGGTGCCAGCACCACTGAACTACATCCCTAGTCATGGCGTGCTGTCTTCTTCCATGCCTCTGTCTACTGACAGCCTGGAGTGACCAGACTTTTTCTTACTAGCTGTACTTCAGACATAGTCGGTTTGGAGTTGACCTTGAGATAGGGTGTGACGGCTGGCTTTGTACTGTGTCATGTTTTGTGATGCCTTAAGTTTGCTGTTTTTCATGTGTGTTGGGGGAAGAACCTAAAACTAAGCACAGGTTTCACTGCTGAGCTGCACCTGCAACTGTTGCTTTGTTTGAATTATGAATATTGAGGAATTCCACATGTACTGATCACTTTCCTTTCTTTAATGTAGGATCTACCAGATAGTATTCAAGTAGGTGGCAGGATATCACCTCAGACAGTTTGGGATTATGTGGAAAAAATAAAAGCATCTGGAACCAAGGTGAGCATAGCTTCACGGTACCGGTGGGAAGTGTTTACAAAGTGAGTCCTCCAAGTTGTGGAGGGGCCAAGTCTCCTGTGTGGAGCGAGATGCCTCCAAATGCGCCTCGTCAGCATGCTGCAGAAATATTAACTGGGAAACCAGAGATAACTGTCAAGTGTTACCTTGTCTCTCCGAGTAGCGTGGTGAGACCTCGCTGCCTTCTACTGCCCCCAGGCATCGGTCCCCTGTCCAGCGTGTCCAGTGTCTCTGCGTGGCCGTCTCCTGGCTGCTCATTGCTGGGTCGCCGTCGCGGCCCCCTGACTGACTGTCTCACTGGCACAGCAGTCTGTGGCCCGGCTTCCCGGGACACCATGGTGCTGACGGCGGTTTTATTGCACGTATTACCAGGCGGGAAGTGCCACTGCGCTCCACCCAGGCTCAGCACTGTATTGTGGTGATGGTTTGTTGTATTATTACATTTGTTAGTCTCCATCGTGCCTCCCTTGTAAATTATCTTTATCATATACCTCTGTGTGAAAAGCGTATATACATGTGGCTCAGTTCTGTCCATAGTTTCAGTGATTTAGGGGGACCTTGAAGATACTCTTCAGAGAGAAGGAAGATTTTTATGTAATTACATAGTGGGTTAAAATTTTTTGGTTTTTTTTGTAATATTCCAGGAACACTGGTCACTCTGTAGTAGTTATAACATGGAAATAAGGGCAGAGTGTAAATATCAAAAGACTGCGTCACAGCATTGTTTCTGCTTCTTACATTAACCATCTTGAGATTCACTTTCTTTTCATGAAAATTTTTTATGAAAACAAGTATCAGTTGATCAGCGGTGTTTCAGTATTCTCATCTCTTTTGAAGTTTGTAAACTGTCATTATAATAGCTAATAGATTATTTCTAATTGAGAAGTAGTATTTAACACCAAGGTACTATTAGACTATCCTTTTTAAACAACTGTTTGTTGTTTGCTTAAATAGGAAATTTGTGTGGTTCGTTTCACACCAGTGACTGAAGAAGATCAAATTTCTTATACCTTACTATTTGCGTACTTCAGTAGCAGAAAGCGCTATGGAGTGGCTGCTAACAACGCGAAGCAGGTTAAAGACATGTACCTTATTCCTTTGGGTGCCGCGGATAAAATCCCACATCCTCTTGTGCCTTTTGACGGACCTGGTAGGTATATGTCTTCATGTTACTAAGTAACCTTGAGATGCAGTAGAGTACAGGACCAAAGGGAACAAGACGGCCCGCTGTCCTGGGGCCTGGCCTCTAGCGAGGGCCTGGTAGGCCCAGGTTTCCGTTGCATATTTGTGATAAATTTTTAAATGCAAAATGTTTACCTTCTTGTGTAGTGACTGAAAATGACTGTTGATGTTTTTCATTTTACATAGGGCTTGAACTACATAGACCGAATCTGTTGTTGGGCTTAATTATTCGTCAGAAACTGAAGAGGCAGCATAGTGCTAACACTGGCACTTGTCATACAGCAGAGGCTCCTGAAAGCGCCCCGATAGTCTTGCCACCTGACAAAAAAACCAAAATGGAAGCTTCTGCAGAGGAAGCAGCAGAAGAGGAAAGTGACTTTTTTAATTCCTTCACAACTGTGTTACACAAACAGAGAAACAAGCCTCAGCAGACTCTGCAGGAAGACTTGCCAACAGCCGTTGAACCTTTAATGGAAGTCACCAAACAGGAGCCACCTAAACCCTTACGGTTTCTGCCTGGGGTGTTAATTGGCTGGGAAAACCAGCCTTCTGCTCTGGAGTTGGCAAATAAGCCTCTCCCCGTGGATGATATACTTCAGAGCCTTCTGGGCACCACTGGCCAAGTGTGTGAGCCTGGCCAGTCCGTGGGAGAGCAGAACACGGGTAAAGAAATCCCATTTATAAGTGAGGAAACGAGCCCACAAGCAGAAAAAGTAGATAAAGTAGAAGAGACCGAAGGTGAAGGCAAGGAAGTACAAGTTAAAGTGGACCTTTCAGAGCCTGCAGGTAGTTCAGGAGGAGGAGAGACGTCTTCAGTGGGATCTTCTTCCATCTCTGCAGGGCCTTTGCCGAGTCTCAGTCTCAGAGGTAAACCGCCAGACGTTTCTACAGAAGCATTTTTGACAAATTTATCGATTCAGTCAAAAGAAGAAACTGGGGAGAATAAAGAGAGAACTTTAAAAAGGCAGCTGCCCCCAGAGCAGGAGAGTAACCTGCAGGACGACAGGACCTCAGGTAGCCCTCCGTGCAGGGCTCTCGGGGGGAAGGGAAGCACAGATGCTAACGCGGGTCGCGGTGAGAATCCGGCTCCTAGCACAGCCAGGTCCCCGCAGTTTATTAATCTCAAAAGGGATCCTCGGCAGGCAGCAGGCCGGAGTCAGCAGCTCACGGCCTCGGAAAGCAGAGAGGGAGAGGGCTGCCGGAATGGAGACAAGCAGCCGCCCGCAGGCCTGTCACACAGCAAGGAGCAGCTGGCAGAGCAGGGCGGTGGGGAGGAGAAGTCGTCCTCCGCAGAGCAGAGCGCGTGTGCTCCGCAGAGCGAGGACTCCGCGGTGGCACAGAGCTCCCCGCCAGTGGAGAGTGTCCCTTCCTCCCAGACGGAGCAAGTAGAAGCCGCACAGGAGGACCTTGGGACACAGAGTATCGAAACTGTGCACCCCTTTAGGAGAGGGTTGGCTGCGGCGGCATCGCATTTTGAACTCGGAAACCCGTGCCAGTCCGAATTTCCTCCCAAGAGCATCCACTTCCCTCCCAGAAGCGCCAGCCCCAGAACAGGTGCGAACTTCTCACCCGTGCGGGCCCAGCAGCCCAGCCTGCAGCACCTCAAGTCCAGCCCTCCCGGGTTTCCATTTGCAGGGCCTCCCAGTTTCCCCCCACAAAGCATGTTTGGATTTCCGCCACATTTGCCACCTCCGCTGCTGCCCCCTCCGGGCTTTGGCTTTCCCCAGAATCCAGTGGTCCCCTGGCCACCTGTCGTTCATCTCCCGGGCCAAGCACAGCGCGTGATGGGTCCCCTTTCACAGGCATCCAGGTATATGGGCCCACAGGGCTTCTACCAGGTGAAAGACATCCGGAGGCCGGAAAGGCGCCACAGTGACCCTTGGGGCAGGCAGCACCAGCCAGCCCTGGACCAGCCGTTCAGCAGGGGGAAGGGGGACCGCCCGCGGCTGCACAGCGATTCCCACCACCTGAAGAGAGAGCGCCTGGAGAAGGAGTGGGAGCAGGAGTGCGAGAGGCACCGGCGCAGGGACAGGAGCCAGGACGGGGACAGAGACAGGAAGGGCAGAGAGGAGGGGCACAGAGAGAGGGACAGGCCACGCGCACTGCATGGCGACCGAGGGCCCGACGCAAAGCTGGGCAGGGACGGCAGGAGTGCGGAGAAGAAGCCAGACAGACCCCGAGGCGAGGACCCGGAGAAGGACAGAGAGCGTGAGAGGGTGAAGCACGGGGAGGGGGACAAGGGCAGGGAGCGCCACCACAGGGACCGGGACCACGCCGACAGGGCCAGGAGCAAGCGGTGAAGCCTCTGAGCACAGTTGCCGCCCACCCAGCCCTCCGCCCTCGGGAGCCCCTCCGATGGCCATGGCCCTTCCCACCGAATCTAGTTACAGGAATTTAATATTTTTGGAAGTTTTACATTGCTGTACATTGAAAGATTTGTTTTATTAATATGCAATAAAGGCTTAGAAATTTTAGTTTTTATTCCTTAATTGGTAAATATGGCTAACTATGGAATATATTTACTGCCTCCAGTGAATGTCCTTTATATAATGACTAATTTGAGAGTAATGTGTGCTCTGTAAGTTTGTGTAAAATTGCACTGTTTTTAAAGAACCTAGAGGAGCAACAAAAGCCAAGCCAGTTGCTGACGCGGTCAGGCCGTGATTCGCTGTTGGCTGAGGGTCAGGTGTGTTACTCGCGGTCTGCGCTCACGAGACGTTTACTACTGCGCGCAGCGGCGTCGGGGGGTGCTGTCCTCGTCTGTTGGCCCTTCAGAAACTTGAATACTTCAGCTTGTACATGATCTTGTGTTTTGCTATCCTTTTTACTGTAACATGTAAATATTTTAAGGGATATTTTGATTCTAAATATGATAAAAGAATTTCTCATCTATTTTGTGTGTGTGATTTGAAGTTCAGTAGTAAAATAACCTGATCTTTAAAGCTTTAATGACCTGTAGACATTGTTTTCTTGCCCAGCCTAGAGCATGTGTGTAGCTGTGTCAGTCACTAGAAGAGGGCAGTTGTCTGAACTTCAGAGGGTAGGCCGAGAGGGACTGGATTGTGCAGAGCGGAGTTCAGAGCTGCCGACGGCTGCAGTGTACCCTAGTTAAGGGGGTTTTCCTGAGCGTCTGTACACCGTGAGGTTCTGTTGTACTGCTTCACTGTTGTAAGCCCGCAGAGCTTCTGCGTAAGTGAGATATGCTTTGAAAGCTTTTTGTAAAATAAACTATCACCCTAATTTGCTCCGAGGGTAGCGGTGGTGAACCTGTATTGGTCACGCAGTGAGCTGTTTGTATCATTGGAAGCTCTAAAAGGCTCACTGTCACTGTTGGGGCGACCGTACAGTTTCATATGCCAGGTTTGCGTAAAATGAAAAGCACACGGAGGCTGTTGTTAACGCAGATCCAGACTCACATCATAAAATCCATACTGCATTGATGACTATAATGTAAAGTGATAGCTCTTAAGTGATGCTGAGACAAAAAAAAAAGGGAAAAAGGCTAGTGTTTTTAACCTGTGTGTACCAGTGAAGGAAAAAGTATCAGTAGCCACAAAATGAAGAAGATTGTTTTCTTAAAGCTAAAGATTACAGTTAAAAATGCTTTTGGGGGGCTTAGCTCAAGTAGTACTGTGTCTGCCTTGGAAGCAAAAGGGTCTGAGTTTGATCCCCCGGTACTGGAAAAAAAAATTGTAGCTATATTAGCCTAATAGTTTTTATTGGAGAAGAGAGTTCAGAAAAAGATGTTAACTTGTAGCACTTGCTTTTTAAAAATACCCTTATTTGAAATTTATCATGAAAATTCTTAAAATGGAGGATTTTTATTCCAATAAAATCTGTTTAACTTCGGCCTGTTTTTCTTTTGGAAGTTAAGTTGTTAGGAGAAAAGGCCTCAACCTCCCCCCGTGCCCCTCAAAAAACTAAGGTTGGTCAATTATCTTTTGCACCATTAAGAAATTGCTGTCAAAATTTTACAAATTCAAAAAATAAAAGAGTGTTCAGTTTTTAAAATTTAAAATGTGTATGTTGTCGGTAGAGCTGCTTTTCCAGTTTTAGCATTTCATCTGTCAGATTTCTTCTCTATAGAAGATACAAGAAAAACATGGTTATGAAATGGAATAAAGCCCTCATGGCAGCGTTTGATCAGCTTGCTGATAACCTTGCGGCTCACTCTAACGTATTCTTCGTATCTCACTGACTAAAGCAAATTTTTAAAAGTAGGCAGAAGCTAAGTAGCCTCCCATTAGTGCTGGCTGTCTCCTAGGATTTTGGTGCTCCTAAATGTTAGAACCAGGCTTTCTTAATGTCCAGCGTGGAGAATGAGCCAAGGCCCCCACGCTGAAGTTCATGGTAGAGAGTGCTGTACACTACGCCTCCAACCTGCGTGTCAGCCTCTGGTTGAAATACTGTGGCGAGTGGGAAAGCCTGAGGTTTTCCTGGTCAGGAAAGGGTGGGAGATGACAAAGTGATTTTTAAGTAGTAGATGAAAAGCTTTTCTGAGTTTCTTTCATTCCCACCTACAGCCAGTTTTAAACTAGGAAAACTTGCTCCGATGGGGAAAAGGCGGGATATGCATGTAGAGGTGCAAATTCTCTATAATAACTGCTTTTGTATATATCTAAAATGTACTAATAAATATGTTGCTTAAAGATGTTTAATACTGTAAAAGTTGAGAACTACCTGCAGGCAGCTTGTGTACACTGGTGTTAAGACCTGCCAGTGTATCTCAGCCTTTGAGGCTCGCCCTGTGTCATCTTTGTCTCAGTGAGAAGGCTGCTGGGAGCCCTGTCTGTGAACTGCATGTTAAAGGCTTTATGTAAAAATCAGCCCAGAGGGCAAGGATTTTAGCTCAGTGGTTCCAGTGTCTGCCTTGTAAGCACAAGGTCCTGAGTTCGATCCCTGGTAACTATATACAGTGCGAAGCGTGGGGGCTCATGTCTGTAATCCCAGCACTCGGACAGACAGGATTGCTGTGAGTCTGAGGCCAGCCTGGGCTACGTGGTGAGTTAAGGGCCAGCATGAACTACAAAGCGTGCTGCCGTCTCATCAAACAAAAATCATCCCTGAAAGGTGGGTCTTCTCTGAGCCGAGGACACAGGTACTTTCAGGGTCGCTGAGCTTAGACTGCTGTTTTCAGTGGAATCCTAGCCAGCTTCCCCCACCCCGAACCCCATGTACTTGCCAGTTTTGCTCTGGACGTGGGGGAGCAGATGAGGAATGGAGCCTGGGCAGTAGCTGCCGCCCTCAAGGTCGCCATCTTGCTGCTCGGTGCTGGGCAACTGTTTGGAGCTGCGCCATGTGTCATGTGTTTCTCAGTGACGGGGCCACGGCCACAGGCCAGGATGAGTTGCAGCTCGCTGTCATCTCCAGCCTCCAGCCGCAGCGTGGACGGCTTGGGAGTGTGGCGCAGACCTCGCTGAGGAGCACAGTCCGCGGTGTTGCCAGGGCAGGTTCTTTCTCTGAGGACTTGGCAGACACTTTCTTGGCTTCGTCATCCTTCCTCTGCATGCGGCCACTCTTCTCACGATGCCAGCTCCACCTCCTGCCCCGCTGCTCCCGTCCCTCCGGGGACCCTTGTGATCGTCTTCAGTCGCCCGCTGAGCAGTGTTCACAGCTCATCCGTGGGGTCCCTCGGCTCAGGAGCTGACGTCGGTGTCCCTCCGGCCTGCCTCTGTGCCTGCACTCACTACTTGTAGCTAGTTGTGACCTCTTGTTAGGTTCTGGAGGTTTCAGGACATCTGACTCAGTCTCAGGTTTTTGGAGTTAGGAGTATCTAATGCCGCAGTGAGTATCAGCAGAAGAAACCAGTGGTGGTCAACACCCTTGAGTGTCAGTGCGTGTTTATGTGTCACATGTGACATACAGAACTAGCCTTCTAGCACAGACCTGCTGTTAACGGGTACGGTTAGCCTTAATTATTGCCAAGCTTTTAATAGTAGCTGAATTTTTGAAGTGCATGGTTAAGTTGAAATGCAGTAGGAAAGGTTAACAGTGAGCTGGATCTCAGACATTTTAACTGCATGGTAGCACTTGGCTGTACTTGCACTGTCCCTCTCTTGCCATTCTCAGAACCTCTAAAATGACCGGGTCACCTGTTACTGATGTCTAAGGCACAGTAAGCCAACATTCGATTTCTGCTGCTCAGAATCCATCACAAGTGAAATTGGTCCTGCTTTTGAAAAGATGCCAAACCTCCCCTGATTGTGGCTTCCTGTTTCTTAAGGCGTGTTAGTAATTTGTGTGTACAGCAAGAAGGTGGTGGGGTGAGTAAAAGACATGGGTGAGGCGGATAACTGGAAGTGTCTTCAACACTTGGGATAGATTCAGCACAGGCACTGGAGGAAATCCAGCACAGGGCCTTCCCAGGCGGAGAGTCCAGTGCGAATAGCCAGTGCCCTAAACTACTTCCACTTTTTCTGTCGATTACTTCAAGATATATGTTAGTATATGTATTTTAGGCCCACCTGTCTTTTTACAATATTCCTTGAGAGAATATTATGTCCCAAACTAATTTTTTTCTCCAAGAACTTTTTAAAAGGAAACTTTGAAAAGGTAAACTATCGCCATCCTCTAATTGACTTAAGCTGTCCGTGTGTTTAGTCAGCATTTTGTTTGAGAAGCATTGTAATGACATTTATAGTAAAGTTATGTTTAAGTTCATTTTGTACCAGTTCTTTTTGTCGTATGCTGGATAAGTGTATCACAAAGGTAATTTTCAAAACAGCCTATAAGAAAGGTAGTGTAGGGCCGGGGAGTTAGCTCAGTGGTTCCGGCGCCTGTCTTGCAAGTGCAAGGACCCGGGTTCGATTCCCCGGTAACCACATAACAATACTGGGCGTGGAGACTCACCCCAGCAGCAACCAGTACCACATACCACAGTGCCGGGTGTGGTGGCTCACGCCTGTAATCCCAGCACTCGGGAGGCAGAGGCAGGAGGATTGCTCGGATGTGAGTTTGAGGCTGAGCTCAGGGCCAGCCCGAACTACAAAGCGAGACCCTGTCTCAAAAAAAAAACTAAAAAAAAGAAAAGAAAGAAAGAAAGGTAGTAAAACAGGAATGACGTTGACACTCTGTGCGAGGAGTTTGCAGTGTTCAGGTGAAGAGCAGTCTCCAGGTTGTGCCCTCCAGGGCGTGGGGGAAGTGGCGCCCGGCCGGGAAGTCGGAGGGGCAGCCTGAGCTCGCTCCAGGTGACGTGCAGGGCCAGGCCAGGGCGGCACCCAGCATCACAGCTGGGAGCCTCCAAGTAGATGCTGGCTTCCCCGGTTTAGGACGCTTCAAATTTGTTGAACATAGTGGAAAGTAAAGTGCTGACCTTATTTCTGTTAAATTTCGTGACAGCCCTGCTGTGTTAATACAGCATGCATGGAAACTCCCAAACTGAGCCAGGTCAGTAAGAGGCGGTCATTGTTTTTCTTTGGACCACAAGTCAGCTGGACATTTTTTATATCTTTGCATTAATGTTTGTTTGAAATATTTGATGAAAGTGTGGCATTTGCCACCCAGGGGGAGAACTTGGGGTCCCCTGGAAGATCTCGGGTCCCTGGGCCACACTTGGGAGTGCGGCTCCGTGTGCACTGGGGCGCAGTGTGTGAGAACCCGCAGCTGGTGTGACTCGGTGCAGTCCAGAGAGCCTGCCAGCTTCGGGAGCCTTCTACAGAGCAGCCTACTTGGTTCGTGGGGTGCTCACGACGGCCGGGGTGCATCTATCTCACTGTATGGCTCTGACTCACCTGTGTCATTGAGACCATGAAAGTCATGGTGTCCGTTCGTTTGTCTAGTGGTACCAGCCGCTTGAGGGCTCAGTCGTGTGCAGGCTGCTCAGTAAGACAGTCCTGCATGTCGCACTGGTTGCTCCAGCAGGGGCCGTGTTCAAAGGCTTTAGGCTGCTGAGAGAAGCGCTTTTATGTTCACCTCATTCTCCAGAGCCGGTGTGGTGGTGGTGCCTAACTGTGCTAGGCCGGAGTTTCAGCGAGTATCGGTGGAGTTGACTCGAGTTCCTGCTTAAAGGAGCCTCGTGAAGCAGTGTGCATACACTGCAGTCTGCTGCGCAGGAACCCAGTGCCTCGGCGCGTCTGTGCCCGGTCAGACAGCACCCGAGGTCTCCACTGAGTGTGCCTTTCTCACCGGACTGGCTAAGACAGCAAGAAAGGACAACTTCTGTTCAGGTAGAATGACCCCCTTAGTCCGTGCGCAGTCTGGGATCTGTGCAGACAGTGACAGTGTCACTGTGCCCCCGCCTTCCTTCCTTGTTAAATTCTTTATGATGGGTAATTACATGGTGGGTTTTTTTTTTTTCCCTTTTTAACTATATACAGCTTATTACCATGTTTTTTTCCCATCCCCATGATCTGTTCTGCTGTTCTTCAATTCAGGTGTGTTTTGTCAGTTGCTTTCTTTGTGGCAAAATTGTCATAAATACGGGATGCTGAAAATGCTAAGTAGCAGCGGTAATAGTTACTCTCCAGTCTGCAGTGCTGACATGGGGAGGTGCACTGTGGCAGCGCCTCGTGTTTAGTGAGACATACTTTCTCAGGCCTTCAGTGGTGCAGACATTTTCAGGGCAGTTGGATTCAGTGAACTTGGTGACATTATTTACAAAGTTTTATGCCCAATCTGGAGGTCTGTACACTTGTAAACAAATGTAGATAAAGTTAATTTGTAAATTTTAATCAATTATATAGGTACATGGCTTTAGCAGTTCTATGAGGTTTATAAACAGAAAGCAGTGATCACATTTCTGCAGAGATAGCTACTTTTAATCATTTTTGCCTTCATCAGTAACATGCAATACTATTTCAGAACAGTCACAGGCATTTTAGGTCTGTTGTTGTCTTGCTGTGAAAGATGAAGACCTGAGTGGCCTGCTCTGTGCCCCACATTCTCCCTTCCTGACTGTGGGGTGCTCTGTACTTTGAGACCATGTTTCATTAAATATTGCAATCATGTGAACCCGTATAGGTGTGAGCCAAATAGTATAATATAGTTACATTTCCTTGCACAGTTTTGTCTTATTTTTTTTGTATCTGTCAATTCCTTTTTTTTTTGGAGAAGGGGTCTTGCCTTGTAGATCAGGCCGGCCCTGAGCTCGGCCTTGAACTCACAGCAATCCTCCTGCCTCTGCCTCCCGAGTGCTGGGATTACAGGCGTGAGCCACCACGCCCGGCACTGTGGTATGTGGTACTGGTTGCTGGTGGGCGTGAGTCTCCATACCCAGTATTGTATGTGGTTACTGGGGTTGGAACCCAGCCCTTGCGCTTGCAAGACAGGCGCTGGAATCACTGAGCTAAATCCCCAGCCCTCAATTCGTATTTTTATTGAAAATCACATTAATAAATACTAAATAAACTAATGGAATTAAAACAAGAATCAAAATATAAATTAATTGTAAGAAAAACAACCAAGACCACCCCTTTTGTTGTAATTTATGTTTATTAAAAAGATGTGTTAGCATTTAGACTATTTTAGATATAATAATTCCTTATTAGCCATGTGACAAAGAAAATGGCTATCAAAATAACTACATTTATACATATCTGTGGATGAAGATTTGCTGTGATAGCTTACATTTCTAATTATATTCACCTCCACTATAAACATTATATCCTTCTGCGTTAATTAACTCAATTTTTTTTTGATCCTGGAAAAATACAACATCTTTGATTTGGCCCACAAAATCCGTCTTAAAAATCTGTTGAGTAACAATATTTACCTTTCGACCATATTCAAAACCCCCTAGATAACAGACACCATCATAGTTTAGAGAAACAAACTTTTTACATGGGTCAATGTCCTGAGAAAGAATGAGACTCTCATTTAGATAGACTGAGATAAGAGTCTGATTTTGAGTTACATTGACGTGATGCCATTTATTACAACAGACTGTGACCTTCCTGTAGCTCATTGACACGGGATCGCTGTCTCCTAATTTCACTGCTATTTTCAGGGCTTTGTTATAAAGACCAATTGCGAGAAAGTCATTCTCTTCGTTTTGAGCTTTCCCCATCCATATAATTAAGCCTTCTGTCTCAGTAGTGCTGAAGTTTAAAGCTAATGTTGTGAACTGGAGATTCCGCATTCTGTAGTTCAGATCAGTGTATTTGATGTAAGAGTTACCCATAAATTTTGCAATTGAAAATGAAGTTTTGTTTTCACAGTACCTTCCCACCCAACCCAGGGAGCACAGACAGCTGTAAGAAAGTGACGGGCCAGGTACGCACAGGGATCGGTGGAGACAGAGGTTACTCACACAGGGCACAGTCTGGTTACAAGTGGTTCCAGCCCAGGGCGGCGAACATCGGCACGAAAACGCTGTGCCGTCTGCTGTGCACTTGCCCCCATTTCTGCAGACGTGGTACCCGCAGGCCGTCCCGTCACAGTCGCCCACATTTGAACCACTTTTTGCTCCTAACTCGGTTAATTGCAATTCTCGATTATTTATAATTACTTCTCGAACACAGCCTTGAAAGCCTACAGGTTGATTTGCTGTTGCCGCAGGGTTTACAAGATGTAAGGATGATACCCCCCCGATGTAGAAGTCTGTGTGTATGTCCAGGGATTTCATCTGAGCAGAGGCTCCTCTTGTGAGATTGACTCCGTCCAGGTCCAGGTAGCCGTCAGCACCGACTCTGCCTGCCCTCACCATGTGCCAGGTGCTTCCGTTCGTAGTTACTTTCTGCAGAGTTTCTAGAATCGTGGTTCTGTCACCAAGGTTGTAACGGAGTTGAACAGAGCCATTTACTAAAGAGATACATAAAAAATCGCCTGCAGAGAAAGATGATTTAATTAGTAAAATTCTGTTGCATAAACAACTTTTTTGTGAACACGCATGTAAGTTTTGGTTTTGAAAGTAAGGTTAGGCGTCTTGGGCACAGTGATGTTAGAGAGTTTGTTCCCACTCACTGATCAGAACGTCGTGCGCCCGTGCTCCTGCATTGTGTCCGAAGTTGACCTCGCTTCCCTGAGTGCAGCTGGTCATCAGTGAATGTACTAAAATGAGATGATATTTTCCTTAGATTGTTCAGGGAGAATGTGTAAAGACAAGTGATTTAAATGCTCTGTTTCCAACCACTGGTTCTGCTTTGACTGCATTCCCAGGAGGCTGGTAAGGGAAGATGAGAGGAGCTGGGGGTGGTCTGAGCGCTCCGTTGTGAGCTGCCCAGTTTCCCTGCAGTGGCAGTACTGTGGACACGCAGAGAGGCCCTGTGAGGCTTCCGTGTGAGTTTGGGGGCGCCTTCGGCCCTAAAGCTCTGTCTGCCGTGAACTTGCCACCCTGTCCCTATTGAGACAGCCGTCTGCCCGTCCTCAGTGCAGAGACCTCAGTGCCACCCTTCCCTTGCCCCACACGTCCACATCACCAGAGATGCCTGTAGCTCGGGGGCTATTGCTACTAATTTTGCGTCATTACTGACTAAGCAATGTGGTTCTGGACGTTTTTAAGTCAGGTTCACTTTTTTCATCCTGTGAGAGGTGAGTTTACCGCCTAGCTTGATTATTGTGAGAATCTGTCCACTTTGCCCTCTCCAGCTGATTTCTGATCTATAGTAAAACTAGGCCTGATTTGCAGGGCCCCTTGTATAGTGCACACCTGTGGGCAGATACTGGTTCTGGGGGCTTCTTGGCGCTGACGTGACTACCTCCAGACAGGCGGAGGCAGCTCCGGCGTGCAGGGTGGTGTGTGGGCTGTGGCGGAGTACAGGAGTCATGCTTGGTTATTTTTTTCCTCCAGAAATTGAAAGCAAAGATAATTCCAACTATTTTTATTGTTAAGTGACGTCACCCTGTGGATGACTAGGCTGGAAGAGTAGATTTTATTTTATTCACACTTCGGAGGGTTTTAACTAAAATGAATTCAGACTCTTAGTCCAATAGGAGGATTTTTGGTTAACAAAAACCTGCTTGTTGCTTTTTGGCAGATGCATCTGAAGAGGGACCTTGGTCTCATCCTGTTTCCATATTCTCAGCTCCAAAGTCAAAGAGTAATTGTGCGGTCACTTTGTTTGAACTTTCTATGATTTGATCCTGCTCAACTTACTAACCCTAAAGAGATCCGGAGCCCGTTACTTGGGAGTTTCATTTTTTATGTACAAAACCCCACTTGGTTTCCAGTGTCTTAATGTGGGGGTTTTGATATATGTGGATATTTTAATTATTTCTCTTAGCGTTCAGCCTGAGAACGCTTGGTTAATGTTTATGTCAGACATGACTTTTTGAAAAGGTACAAAGTACAGGACAGTCAGCTATATTTTATGCACCCTTGAATAAATGAAACAAAATTCAAGTGAACTTACACTTGAAAAGTGCTAAAGTATGCCACCCAATTGGTAAAATACAGGTTTAAAACTTTTATAATTATCTTTAGGTTAATCTACGAATGTACAATTTAGATCCTTAATGTTTTAGACTTTTACATGCTTTTCTTACATAAACGTCAAATGCATCATCAGTTGTGCAAAACTAACAACTTTCTATTGTAAATAGTGTCTAGTGGCAAAAAGGACAATCTAGTCTGTCGTGCGCAGAACTGCCTGCCCTCAAAACCGACGCCACAGAGTGTGCTTTCCTCCCATAGTACTAGTGTGTAAGCTTCATATTTCACAGACACACACGCGTACACACCCCCGTACTGATCACAGAACTGTACTCGTGTGCTATCCTGGGCAGTCACAGGATGGATCTTGACTCTCCATGCAGCACCAAGGCCCTGCTCACATTAACTTCGAGCTTTGCATGAGTGAAATAACTCTGAATGTCTCTCTGAACAAAAAATATTCCTTCATGCATGATCCTTTCATTTGGCGCTTTCATAGGGAGATAGAAAGTCATCATGAATTTAAAATCAAATATCATAGCTCAGAAGAACAAGTCTCGAACAGCAGGTAGCTCAATCATGTTAATCAGTTTTGAAATGACAATCTTTTTGAAGTGATCTGGAAGGTATTTGAGCAATGCAGTGAGATAGAAACTGGTTTAATCCCCTGATGGCCTTACCATTGAACAGCAAGTAAAGGAACTGCTTAGGGTAGAGGCAATCAGAGCATGGTGCTGTTGCTGTGAGAAACTGGCTGATTGCTTCTCAATAATCCGAGTCTGTTTTCTGAGAAGCAAGATTAGAGTTACTTGTAAAAATTTAGAGAATATTTTCCAATAGACATGTAACCATATATATAAATGTTTTTGTCAGCTTTCTGGAGAAAGGTATTATGAATATAAAAATCAAAAGCAAACTTATTTGGAGCCTGGGTTCTAGATTTATTATTTGGCTGACAGAACAACTTGAAAAGGATTTTTGGAACTTAAATATGGATGAATATAGCTGAAATACATCAGCTATGATTTCATTTCCTTTATCTTTTATTCCTTTTGATATAGGATTATCATGTTTATTATAAAGTTAAAAATACGTAAATTTGAACTACATTTAGAGTTTGCTGTTTTTTTTTGGGGGGGGGGCGATAGGATTTTGCAGTATAGTATAACGTTTAGGTTGGTCTTGATCCCCAAACTGGCCTTGATCTCATAGCAGTCCTCCTGCCTCAGCCTCTAGAGCACTGGGGTTATAGGTATGAGCCACTATGACTGATAAAATTTTGCTAATTTTAATTCCAAAAGCTCTTGATATTTTATTACTTATTTATTTACTTATTTATTTATTGATATTTTATTACTTGATTACTTGATTACTTGATTACTTGATTACTTGATTACTTTTATTACTTTATTACTTGATATTTTATTACTGTGTATATTTGGGGAAGCTAAATTCATCAGTATATATTTTCAGTGACAATAAATCAAGTGTTATATATTTTATAGACTAGCTTAAAATTATAAAACATTTAATGGAAATTCGGATTTAAAAAAATTTTCTGCAGAGGTTCTGCTAAACTTACCTGATTGCACTTGTAAGCGCTGTGCAGCGTAGAACAGGATGCCGTCGGCAGCGAGAGGTCTGAACTGCAGCTGAATGTGAGTCTGTCTGCGGACACGAAATGAAGCGAAAGACATCCAGGAGGGTCCGCGGCTTCCAAAAGATGGGTCACTGACAGATAACGCTGGCGGGTGAGGGGAGAGGCTGTCAGGACTGAACTTGAAGCGGGTGGGTGCGTAATAAGTGCTCCTGGGAACTGAGTGCCGTTTCAGTGACTCTAGGCCTTGCTGGTGAGCCAGGCAGTGAACGCCTGCCGAGCACGAGGCTCGCTCTGCGTGGCCCTGTGTGGTGCAGCTCTGAGCTAGGTGCACAACAGAGGACGTCAGGTGCGCAGGGCGAGCCTGGCGGTGTCTGTGTGTCCAGGAGGGGCCTGGGAGTAGAAGATGAGGGCGAAGTGTAGAAACCATTTCTCTAGCTTATGGACTCCACAGTGCAGACAGACTTATCAAGATGCTTTTTTTTTTTTTTTTTTTTTTTTTTTTAGTTTTGTGATACAGAGTCTCTCTTTGTAGTTCAGGCTGATCCTGAGCTTACTGTGTGGTCCAGACTAACCGCAAACTCACAGCAATCCTCCTGCTTCTGCTTCCTGAGGGCAGGGATTATAAGTGTGAGTCACCACACCTGGCACTGTTGTATGTGGTTACCCTGGATGAACTAGGGACCTTGTGCTTGCAAGGCAGGTGCTGGAACCACTGAGATAAACCCCTGGCCCTCAAATGCATTTAAAGTGGTAGCATCAATGGACAGAAGTGTGCCTTTACTGGACCGTAAGGTAGGTCCTTAT
This sequence comes from Petromus typicus, assembly GCA_004026965.1. Classification (NCBI taxonomy): domain Eukaryota; kingdom Metazoa; phylum Chordata; class Mammalia; order Rodentia; family Petromuridae; genus Petromus; species Petromus typicus. The sequence continues at coordinate 26,172 of PVIR01008549.1, forward strand.
CCCAGAAAGTGTGGACATGACTTTTCTTAACAAGTGGTAAGGTAGGAAACTCCTTTCTAACTAAACTGGAATTGTTAAGCAGATTTGCAATCACTCACTGTTGTTGCTTCTGTGTATAACCAGATGTGACTTGCTGCAGAGAGGCGACGTGGGCAGTGTGTCCCCACCGGCCCCTGTTGGCGCTGCTGGGCAGTGCTCCCTGGTGGGCTGTGTGCACTGCAGGTCATGTTCAGCCAGTGTCGCCCTGGCGGCAGCTGTGCTGACTGCTCTTCAGCCTTGGTGCTGGCATTTGCTGAGCCCTGTTACACATTTGCCGTGTGTGGTAATGGGGTCCAGGGAGTATACCGGTGATGGACGCGCCAGATGTATTTGGCGTGTTTCTTGGACCACAATACATTTTCAAAGACACTGATTTATGCTTTATTTTTAAAACACAAGACAGGTTAAAAAATGAGTCGCATTTTGAAATCTTTGAATTAGCAAAGTAATGCCTATTGTAAAACATCCAGAACACATAGAACATACTTATATAAAGAAAAAAAAAAGGTCAATTTGTTTTATTCCCGGAACCTCAAAAGCCACTGTATGTGTGTGTGTATGTATATGTGTAGTACCTTATATAAAGGAGACCATCTTGGGGCTGGGAATTTAGCTCAGTGGTTCTGGTGCCTAACTTGCAAGCACAAGGTCCTGAGTTCAGTCTCAGGTGACCACATACAACAATGCCAGGCATGCTGACTCACACCTGTCATTCCAGTACTTGGTAGGTAGAAGCAGAAGGATTACTGTGAGATTGAGGGTCATCTGGGCTACATAGTGAGCTGCAAAGTGAAGCTCTGTCTCAAAAACAACAACAACAACAACAAAACCTTATAAACTACATAATATACTTGCTTTTTAATTCATTAGTATTTATGAAACATTGATGGATAGTATTTTAAAAATCAGGTTTTTGGGGTTTTTTTGTTTGTTTTTTGAGACAGGGTCTCGCTTTGTAGTTCAGGCTGGCCCTGAGCTCAGCCTCAAACTAGCATCACAGCAATCCTCCTGCCTCTGCCTCCCGAGTGCTGGGATGACAGGCGTGAGCCACCACGCCCGGCACTGGTATGTGGTACTGGTTGCTGCTGGGGTGAGTCTCCATGCCCAGTATGGTATGTGGTTACTGGGGATCGAATCCAGGTCCTTGAGCTTGCAAGACAGGCGCCGGAACCACTGAGCTAACTCCCCGGCCCCAAAAATCAGTGTTGAGTTCTTGGCAAAACCGAGTGGAAAGTACAGCACTCTGCCTGCACACGTGCGCAGCCCTGCCGTCGGCACCCCTCACCGGGCGTCTCCGCTAGCGGTGCTGATGGACTTGTACTAATGCATCGCTGTCACCCAGAGTCCCTCTGGGTGGTGTCCATGCTGTGGACTTTGACACGTGTGTAACAACAGGTAGCCACAGGTGCAGTATCAGGATAGTTTTGTTCTGTAATCTGTGCTCCCCTTGTTTGACCCTCACCTCTGATGTCCCTGATCTTTTTAGTTGTCTTTCCTAGAATAAGTATAGTTAGGATCACACAGTATGTAGTGTTTTCAGATTTTTAAAAATCACTTATGCTTCTAAGTTTATCCATGCTTTTTCATGTCTTAATAGCTTTCTTTTCAAGCTGAATAATACCGAAGCATGAGATGCACCACTGTGTTTACTGGAGGGATTCTAGCTTGCTTCCTGAGGGCGGCAGTTAGGGATAAAACCCACCTGTAGGGCCGGGGAGTTGGCTCAGTGGTTCCGGCGCCTGTCTTTCAAATGCAAGGACCTGGGTTTGATCCCCGGTTAACCACATACAATACTGGGCATGGAGACTCACCCCAGCAGCAACCAGTACCACATACCACAGTGCCGGGCGTGGTGGCTCACGCCTGTAATCCCAGCACTCAGGAGGCAGAGGCAGGAGGATTGCTGTGATGTGAGTTTGAGGCTGAGCTGAGGGCCAGCCTGAACCACAAAGCGAGACCCTGTCTCAAAAAACAAACAAACCTAACTGTAAAACACCCATGTTTAAAGTTTTGTTCAGACTCATAGTTTCCTTCTGATGGGTTAATAGCAAGAACTATACAGTATCATGCTAAGAACATGGTTAGCTTTGTCAGAACCTGCCCTGTTGTCCTTAAACTGGCTGTAAATTTTGTATTCCCACCAATAATGACTCAGAGAGTTCCTATTGGCCCACATTCTTGCCAGTTTTTGGAGCTGTCATTGCCTTTGATTCAAAAAAAGTGTTCACAGTAATTTCATTATTTCAATTTGTAGTTACTTAATGACATATGCTGAGTGTCTTTATATATGTACCACCTAGATATCATTCTACATGAGGTCTCTGCAGATTTGGCCTATTTTTTTTTGCTGTGGTTTTCATTTCCTTATTGAATATTAAAAGTTCTTTATGTATTTTTCTATGTAAATATATTTAATAAAAAATATACCAAGCCTAAAAAAACAAACTGAAGTTAAAAGAGTACACACACATACAATGTTATTTAGAAAACTTGGAGTTGATAACATATTAAGATTTCTCTCTCTCATTTTTTTTTTTTTTTTTTTTTTTTTGAGACAGGGTCTCACTTTGTAGTTCAGGCTGGCCCTGAGCTCAGCCTCCAGCTCACATCCCAGCAATCCTCCTGCCTCTGCCTCCTGAGTGCTGAGGTTACAGGCCACCATGCTCATCATTGTGGAATGTGGTACTGATTGCTGGTGGGCCCAGCATTGTTGTAAGTGGTGACCAGGGATCAAACTTGGGACCTTGCACTCTCCAGGCAGGCGCCGGAAACACTGAGCTAAATCTCAGCCCTAAGGTTTCTCTTTAACCATTGGTATATCTGGGGTACATTACATTTAGTTTGAGGGAGTGGTATATACACACATCACTTCTTGAACATTTTTGCCTCCCTTATCTCCTGCCTTTCTCTTTTCCTCCTTCTCTAGATCTTTCCCCATTTCCACAAAGTCTTCTGGATTCTTCAGTTTGCTGGGATATGTTTTCAAAATAGTTTTTTCTAACTGTCTGAACTTTAGTAGTGTCCATTGTGATTTCATCTTTTTCATTTCAAATTGCGTTGTTAGGTCGTTTTCCTTCCTTCTTTTTGTAAGTTTGGATCAGACTTGTGTATCTTTTCCAAGAGCCAATCTTTTCAAATTTATTGATCCTTTGTATTTTAAAATTCTTTTTATTAACTTCTGCTCTGATAATTGTAATTCCTTTATTGTACTACCTTTGGGTTTGGATTGCTTTGTTTTGTTTTGTTTTTTCCCTAGGGTTTTGGGTTGCATAATTAGGTTATTTATTTGAGATCTGTCTTTCTTAAATCGGCATTCAGTTATAAATTTCCGTCTTAGATCTGCTTTTATTGCAACTCATAAGTCTTACTGTGTCGTATTCCCACAGTCATTTGATTCTAGGAACTTTTAAATTTCTTTCCTGATTTCTTCTGTGACTCTCTGATTATTCAAGGTTGTATTATTTAATCTCTGTATCTTTGCATAGTTTCTATGGTTCCTTTTGCTGTTATTTATAGTTCTGTTATGGTCCATTAGAATGGAGGAAATTATTTTAATTCTCTTGTATTTATTTAAGCATCTTTATAGCTCAAAGTATGATTATTTTGGAGAAAGTTTTGTGCACTATAAAAATATGTATTCTGCTATTGGATAAAGCCGTAGATATTGGTCCAGTACATTTATTTGATGATGTGGTTCAGCTCTGATATTTCTTTGTCTTTTTTAGGAGGCCGTCTGGTTTACCTGTCTATAAGACTAGGGGTGGCATCCCTTATTACGACTGCATTGATGTCTACCTGCCCTTTTACATCTGTACATTTTATTTCATGAAATTGAGTACACCAGCATTTATATTTCTAATTGTTAGTCCTCCTGCTAAAATGTTCTCTTTTCCAGGAAGTAGTGAGCTTCTTTGTCTCTTCTGATCAGTTTTGGCGTGAAGTCCTTACCTGAAAACAGGACAGCTACCCCTGCTTGCTTTCAGGCTTCAGTTGTTGGGGCCCCATTTCCTGTCTGTCCTCACTCTGCTTCTCTGTGGGTGAAGTGTCTGTGGACAGCAGGTGGTTGGACTGTTTCCTGATCCAGTAGTTAAGACCAGTGATACTGAAGGCTACTGTTGAAGATATGTACAGAATTCTGACATGGCATTTCGCCAGTACTGGTCCTCCTTTTTTTTTGCTTAACTACTCTTACTCTTCCTTTACATTCTTTGGTGATCTTAGCTTTTCTGTGCTTAAAAGACCTTTCTGTGCTTTCTGCCATGTTTCTTTTCTGGTCATGAATATATTTAGATTCTGTTGAGGAAATGCTTTATCCATTTTGAATAATTCTTTTGTGGGACATTACAGTCAGGATTGGCAGTTCTTTTAGGGCATGAAAAACTTCAAACTCTCTTGACTTAAGATTTTGTTGATGTTGATGTTCTGATAGGCTAGCCTTTATAGGTTACTTGATGTTTTTCTCTAACCATTTTTAATATTCTCTTTTTTTATGCTGAGTTGCTGGCATTTTGCCTGTGATAAGTCAGAAAGATTCTTTGCTCATTGTGGCTACTTGGGGTTGTCCTTTGACAAGATACTGAATTCTTCCTGTAGATTTATAAAGTTGTCTTCTATGATTTCAGCGAATAAATATTTTATACTTTTGGTTTTATCTTTTAACCATTCCCAGCTTCTTTAATTCTTAATTTGATGGGGATTTTTTTGTCATCTAAAGTTAGACCAGCTTCTGAGGTGTCTTATTGTTCTTAAGATATCACCGAGTCCATGATGTACCACATCAGCCCTGTCTTCATGTTCTGCCAGTCTCCCCTCAGATGGGTGGGGAGATTCCTGCTGTCCAGCATTTGAATTTCATATTCAGGATTTCTCAGTTCTCTAATTCTTTACCAAAGTGGTCATTCACCTCTGCATTGTCTGCTGTAATTCAACCAACTTTGTGTTTGTGTCTTCCTGTAAGCTTGTTGCACATTTTAATGATTATTTATATCGTCTCTAACTCACTGAGCAACTTATATATTTGCTTATTAGTTTCTTCTCTGACTACATAAAAATCTAACCATTTGATTTTTTGTTTTTTGCCTGAAACTCTCTTCACTTCACTGCCCGTGAGATCAGCTTTTGCAGAGTTAAGGGTTTTGGGAATATCATGTTGGCTTGTATCTTGTGTTTGTGTTGTTTTGTGCCGAGTGTGGAAGATCAGTTAGGGTAGCAAAGCTGTGACCACTACGAGGCTTCTTCACTCGGTGAGTGTCTCTGTGGTGTGACCGTGGCTGTGCTTACGTTTTGGTGCTCAGGTACTTCATCAGCCTGTTCAGGATAACAGGGTCATCCCATCACCGCACTGGAAGGAGAGGGTAGCCAGTGGTCCATCAGCGTCTGCAGACCTCATTGTGTCTCAGTTGATAATGTAAAACTGGTTTAGCTATTTCACACTTTTTTCAGTACCCCATGAGGGCAGTGTAATAGTGACAAGGAGGCTGAGATGTGGAGGATGAGGAAGAGAAAATAGCTCAGAAAGAAGGAGGAGAGAGCACGGCAAATGAAAACAAGGAAGGCTCCAGTGGTATTTTTATGTGTGGAATGAAAGGCGAGGGGGGAGGGGTTCAAAAACAGTCACTTGTAGGGCCGGGGAGTGAGCTCAGTGGTTCCGGCACCTGTCTTGCAAGCACAAGGGCCCGGGTTCAATCCCTGGAAACCACATACAATACTGGGTGTGGAGACTCACACCCAGCAGCAATCAACACCACATAACCACAGTGCCGGGCGTGGTGGCTCACGCCTGTAATCCCAGCACTCGGGAGGCAGAGGCAGGAGGATTGCTGTGATGTGAGTTTGAGGCTGAGCTCAGGGCCAGCTTGAACTACAAAGCGAGACCCTGTCTCAAAAACCCTAAAAAAAACCACAAAAAAACCCAAAAAAACCCAGTCACTTGCAGAGGCAGGGAAAGAAGGCAAGGGGGGGATTGAAAGGTGTAAGAACGCTGGAGGCAGTTAGTATGCTTGCGGAAAGCTTGTATTTAAATTCTGTTTTTGGTCAGGGTCTGACTCGTCCATGAAAGATGTTATCTAAAGTGCCAATTCTTACTTTGTTTTACATATACAAATATATATACACAAGATGACAAAGGAAAAACTTAAAATGAACACGTGAAGACACAAGGTCCTTTCCGTTGTGAACTTGACCAGTATGCTCTTCCCCTTAATTCAGACACGGAGAGACCTTGTCTTACAGCGATGTAAGGGACCGAGCCCCGCCCTCCACTGCACTGGGACGCTGGTGCAGAGCTGCTTCCCCGCCTCCTGCCTGCCCGTGAGTCAGGTATCAGTGAGGGTCTGGGCGTGGGAGCGGCGCGTCTGCCCCTCACGTGCTTCTCCAGGCCAGCACGCCGTGAGAGCCACTGGCCCCTGCTCTCCACCCGCAGTGGACCCCATCCGGCCCGTGGCTCACTGGCACTGGTGGTGATGTGCTGCTTACTCGGGTTCGACCCTTCCCCAAATGGCAGGTTCGCTGGTGTCCTAATTACTTTCTCGTTGTTGGGACCAAATACGCAGAATGCACAACTGTTCTCACCCATTTGGTTATCACCGTAATCCAGAATCACATACTTACGGTCCAGCTTCATGTGAAGACCCTGCATACGAGGGCAGAGGCTTTGTGGGGACAGTTGGTGCGGCCATAGCGCTGGCCCAGCTGTAAGCCATGCTGGGACGGGAAGGAGGCCCTGCTTCAGCTGGAATTCATTCGGTGGCTTTCCTCTTCATGTTGGCGTCGTGTGCTTGTTCTTTTATTTTTACACACACACTCTCACCTACACACACACACATGCATACACACGCTCTGAGGATTCTGGTGAGTTCTTTCCTCTCAGGGGACCTGCCCTCCGCCAGACATATCCTTTGCAAATATTTTCTCCCAGTTTCTGATTAGTGTTCTCATTCTCCAAACATGTCCTTTGCACAGAATTTTAAAATTTCAAGTCTATCCGTTCTCACGGCTCTTCCCTGTATTATGTCCAGTCACCACCAACATCAAAGTCGTCTGCACTTTCTCTTTAAGAGTTTTTTAGTTTGGCATTTTACATTTAGACCTCTGATCTGTTTTGAGTTAGTTTTTCTGAAGGATATTATACCTCTTTCTCTTGAGATAATATCCCTGTTTGGTTTGGCTCCTGCCCACGTTGGTCATGCCCAGGACACTGTCCTGTCCTCGGGAAGGGGCCTTGTTCCCGGCCAGTCTCTCGCGGAGGCTGGCGGTGTGGGCCGGGCCCTGTCCTATGTCTGGCCCCGCACCAGGGACACAGGCTGGGCTCCTGGGGTCTCTGCTGCTCCCCGCTGGCTCCTCAGCCAATGTCTGCTCAGCAGAAACTGAGTCAGGGCAGGAAATATCAGTCTTCCCTCCTGGGAAGGGCTTCTGTGTTTATTAATACTTTTAATGTCTTCTCACATTTTTGTGTGGATATCATAACTCTTCTTCTTGTCAACAATCTTCTCCCAAACTGTCCTCTAAAGCACTCTCTCAATTTCTCTGCTTTCCTGCTTCCCCCAGTTCCAGCACTGATGAACCCAAAGCACCTCCTCACCTCTTTTGTGTGGATATCACAGGCATAAAACCCTTGAGATGCACCAGAGCATCCGCAGGGCTGAGCAGAGGTCACTTTTAGTGTTAGCTTTCCACTTGGTATGCAGTGATATCACCTATGAGTGCTTATAGACTCATAAATTTACATGATTTCTCTTGTGCTCTCAGCTGAGAGATCTCAGCTCCAACTACTACATAATTAGAGAAGTTAAGTGTTACGCACTGATTCAGGAAACCTGAGATTTTCCGGGAAGCCTGAGGGTGTCAGAAGTTGAACAGACTTGGACAGAGTAGCCCCTTGAGCCTAAGGTTTATTCCGATGTGGGTCATACTGGTGGGGCGTCTGGCAGAATGCAGTGTCTGCCAGGACTCTGTTTGCATCTAAGACTTACAAGTGTCCCAGGTACTTATTCATCTCAGAGCGCGCGGCGGACAGGTTTGCCCAGTAACTGGCTCTCCAAGCGCTCCGATGGAAGGGCGGAGAAGATTCTGCCGGCTGCAGGATATTTGTCAGTCATACTGGTGTCCTAATTTTGTGCTCAAATTCGTTTCTTAAGTGATACAAATGCATCATGGGGAGGCGGAGGAGGTTGCTATTAGATACTAGAAGTCATTCCTTACTAAGAGTCTCGCAAACTTTCCAAGGTCTAAATAAACCTAAAATGGAGGGAGTGCTCCCGGGACCACGCACCGCACAGAGAAACCTTCACTTTTCTGCCAAAAAACGTAACAGTCACTAAACAAAACACGCGGCACTGACATCGAGATGTCGCCAGCTGTGTTCAGTGGGCACTTTCTACAGGGCTTCACAAGGCGGCAACGCGAACAGCAGAAACCAGAGAACTGGTATTTAAAAGATCTGCCCGCATTAGGGAGAACTTTCAGAAAATCATTTTCTCATTTTAGGCTTTTAAGGCAGAAAAACGCTCCCAGATAGCACATATCAAATAGCAAAATATGAAAAAAGCTTGTTACACATGTACTTTTAGCAAAATATCATAATTTTGTCATATGCATAATCTATCTGATTTAGGTTCAAGCATAATTTGATTTTCAGTTCATCAGTTGAGCTGAGTTACCATGATGCTGAGCATACATCATTTTTAAAAAAATCAAATGTTTTCAAGGGAAAATGCCATAACTGCCAATCCCATACTTGAGCCTTTGACTCTTCAAGGGCAGCAGATGAGTGAGTCTGGGGAACCTGGCTTGACCTCCGGCAGGGAGGCTTTCCACTGAAAACTAGTGCGTCCGTTATGGAAATCAGTACGGAGATTCCTCAAATAGCGAAAACGAGAAATTCCATTTGAGCCAGCTCTTCCCCTTCTAGGTAACTTTCCCAAAGAGCTGAAGAACATCGGGTTACAGTGAGACACGCACACCGATGTTTATGGCAGCACAGTTCACGAGAGCAAATCCTGGAAGCAGCCCATCCACACAGGAGTGGATAAACGGAGTGGCACCTGTATATAATGGAATACTATTTGGCTGTCAAGAAAGACAAATCTGTAGGAAAATGGATTTTCCTGGAAAATACAATGCCTTTTTAAAACTCAAGCAGGTGCTTTGCTGCGGAGCTACATCCCCGGCCTTGGAAAACACAACATAAGTGAATAAATCAGCCATGAGCCGGGTAGTAGCTCTCATTTGAGCGCAGCGGGGCTCAACTGAAGAGCAAGATCAAGGACTGCCAGGGAAACGGAACCGGCCCAGGAAGCCACGGGGGAGGAGAGGGAAGTGAAAAGATTTAAGCTGTGTCAAGTTTGCGTACCAAATGCCTGCAAGGCACGTAGCCTTCCTATGTCATAAACATGGACTAAAAGTAAGAGTGAAAATGCGGGAAAGAGATGAGAGACGGAGATCGCTGGGTAAGGACGGCAGCGAAAGACTGTCCACTGGAGGTGCGTGCGGGGGTGCGGCGGGCGGGGTCCGGCCTCTGCGGGGCGGGGGTGCGGCGGGCGGGGTCCGGCCTCTGCGGGGCGGGGTGCGGCGGGCGGGGTCCGGGCCGCAGCCTCTGCTGGAGGAAGCTGCAGGGAGAAGCTGGTGGACGGTTCGCGGGGAAGGACACTCTTCCGTCCGAAAGATATGAAGTCCTGAGATCTTACTTATTTCACCTGAAGCAGTTTGGCAAATTCTGGAGAAACTGGGACGAACGTCGTCCTCGTGACCAAAAGGGACTGTCTGTCAGAGTCGCGCACACCAGCTGCAGGACCCCGCCAGCCAGGACCCCGCCAGCCAGGAAGGCATCGATTCTCAGCGGCGGAGGCGCAGACCGAGCCGCGCACGCGCACGGCGGATGTGAGCCCTGCCGCGCGGCTGCCTCCGACCCCGCGCAGCGCCAGCACCACTGAGGTGTGCGCCTGCGCCAGCCTCGCCTTGTCTTGGCTGCCCTTCTCTCCCTAGCCCTGCTTCCTTTTTCTCTTTTTTCCTTTATTCATTTGGTGTGAAGTATATTTCATTTTTCTGCCACTTTCCTGTCCCCTTTTAAAACCGTCCTTATACTTTCCTGTGAGCTTTGTCCTTTGAGGTCCGGAAATGTCATGAATAATAAAACCACCCAGTGAGTTGGGTGCATCCTACCGGAAGACCAATGACCGCGAAGGGTCTCAAAGGCCCGTTTCTCCCAGCCTTTGGAATTCAGATTCACAAGGGCCTCACCCAGTTTTTTTTTTTTTTTTTTTTCTTTCTTTCTTTCTTTCTTTTTTTAGACAAGGTCTTGCTTCGTAGTTCAGGCTAGTCCAGAACTCACTAGGTAGCCCAGGGGAGCCTGGAACTCACAGCAGTCCTCCTGCCTCAGCCTCCCAAGTACTGGGATTACAGAGTGAATCACCACACCCAGCACTGTTTTATGTGGTTACTGGCGCTCAACCTTCAACCTTGCACTTGCCAGGCAGATACCAACCACTGAGCTAAATCCCCAGCCTGGGCCTCACCCAGTTCTGATCACGGATAATCACCATCCAAATTTTGAGTGTCAGTAAGCACTCCCCATAATGCTTCATGCTGGTGTTCTCTACATTTTCTGTCTCTCCTCACGAGTCGCTGGGAATTCAGGCCTTACTGGCATAGATTTCCATGCCAGAGGAAAGGGTCTATTCGCATGTGTTTACTTTTTGTGCTACTGGTAAAATTGTAGAAATAAGGGATCCAGCACAGATCTAATCTTATCCCTATTAGTTATTTTGACAGGATTGAAAGTGATGAAATAAAGAAAGAAATTCGTTATTTTTTATACAGAAAGCACATGTATTACGTGCTGTTTTCTCACATGGCCAAGACACCTAAAAATGAAGATGTAAAAACGGGTAACAGCCACGTTTCCTGCAGCTGCCATCTGTCGTACTGCGACCCAGTCTCTACACTATCAGGGAGCAAAGAACTCGGCCGAAGCCATCAGCAGTGCTAGGCCCGAGGAACTCAGCTGCTCATTTGCAAGACAGGCCAAAGCGCCAGCAAGGCTGACCAGACTCTTAGTCTTTCTTAACATTGGGAAAATGTCTAACCAGCTTGAACATAGGCCAGTTTTATTCAAAATTCCAGTGTGTGCATAGATTTCCTTACCTTGGAGACAAGAAACAAAGTGAAAAAAAAATGTGAGAATGGATGAAATGAGTGGATAGGAAATTGTAAGAAAAATAGAAATATTTTCAGTACTTGCTGGGCAGTTGAAAACACATTATATAATCTAACTTGGCTAAATGACAACAATGTTCAATAGGTAGAATTTAATAGCTAGTGAAAGTAATCGAAGCAAAACTGCAAATTACCAATTATATGGGGAAAATAAATTGAGAGGTTTATGATTCAGGAAAGGACATAAGTACATCTATAAATCATAAATACCTTAAACAGAAAACTCAGTTACAGCAGAAGAAATGAGCAAGGTTTATGTGTATGCATGAAAAAAACAAGGATGTTATCTATACCGAGAAATGTATGTGCAACAGAATTCTGCTACAATATTTTAACGTCATCCCTGGATTTTGAAATATTTTATCCAACTTCTTTTGTACAATGTCAGAGTCTATCTTTAATTCATCTGCTATTATGTGGGGGTGTCAAGCTTTGTGGTATATTTGATCAAACTTTCTAGACTTTCTGTAAGAAAATTCCCAGAGCTTGTGACGTCCCCATCGTATGAGCGTGTAACCTACTTATTTACATGAATACACACCCGCACGACCTGGTCTACTCTTCCGTACTTGACCATGAGCTGTTAGCCTGCCCTGTTGTTCAGTGGACTTTGTCTTACTGGCTCTGCTGTTTCAGTTTCCCACATTTCTCCCTTTGGAAGAGACAATAGTGTTCATCTTGGAAAGTCTTGAGTACTTTTTTGTGCATGAGAACCATCACAGTCAGTTTTTATTCCTTTATAGCATTTAAGTTGGAATATTTAAGTTAATTTTGCTCTGAATTATTATTTAAATTTTTTTTTAAATTTTTTTTTTACGTTTTTTGTGACAGAGTCTCGCTTTGTAGTTCAGGCTGGCCCTGAGCTCAGCCTCCAACTCACATCACAGCAATCCTCCTGCCTCTGCCTCCCGAGTGCTGGGATTACAGGTGTGAGCCACCATGCCCGGCACTGTGATATGCGGTACTGGTTGCTGCTGGGTGCTACTGGTTGCTGCTGGGGTGAGTCTCCACGCCCAGTATTGTTGTGTGATTACCGGGGATTGAACCTGGATCCTTGTGCTTCCAAGACAGGCGCCGGAACCACTGAGCTAACTCCCCGGCCCTGCTCTGAATTATTTAATAGGTGCCAGAGATCCAACAACCACAACTGAAAACTGGTCTGCGTGTTGCCCTGAGGTTAGGAAAGCATCAGGACAGGGTCCCTCGCGTAGCGAGATCTGAAGTCAGATCTCAGGATCAGCAGGTAGAAGGGGGAGATACATGGATTTCAGGCTGGGGAGATGCATGTGCAGAAGCCCTTTTCCAGAAGAATGTGTGGCACATCTGAGGAGCTAACAGCCATCATTTTGTAGAGATCAAGACCTGTCCCTAGGGCCACCACAAAAAGAGAATGTTTACCACAATCCAGGAACAGAACTCTAGCTCATTGTTTCGTAGTCACCTTGTGAGAGGATGTTTGAACTTCTTTCATTAAGCCACTACTATTTTTACTCTCAAGTGTCTTGCATTCATCAATAATTTTGACTTTTGGAGAAGAGTTAAACATGCACAGAAACTCAAAGAAGATAGCAGAACCTTTTCTGCATTGATGCATTTGATGATGTGATTGAAGAGGGATTACGTCTGTTCTCATCACACTACGGACACACAACAAGGAGATCCTCAACAACAACAAAACAACCACCGCAAGAGGTGGACCCACCACCACTAGTGACAGACTCTCGGACTCTCTGAATCCTGGTCTCTGAGTTTCCTGAATGTCCCAGCTGGGTTCCAAGGGGTGATGCCTGGGATCTAGAAGCGCCTTTGTTACAGTGCTGAGCTCCTTACGCGCTGTTCCACTGGACTTAGGTCATTCCGCCCTCAAGTTCTTGTACTCTTCCTGCAGCTGCTGTGCCTGCCTGCAAGGCTTCTCCCCTCTGTACTGAGGAGTCAATCGAGGGTCTTTGCACCGCTTTGCCCAGCTGCTTGAGTTTCGGATCAGATGAAGTTGCAGAAGGCGAGAGCTCAAAGACACAGTCCTTTCCTCGCAGGGAGTTATGGGTCTAAACTTGCTTGATTACCTGCATTTACCACCAAAGGTCTAGATGGGAAGATGGGGGTTTGTTTTAATAAATTATACTAACAACAAAGCCATTCTCTGTCTCCTTCTCTCTCTTGGACTGGAGATTGAACTCAAGACCTTGCACTTGTGAGGCAGGTGTGATTTTACTGAGCCAAATCCTCAGCCCAACCTATATTTTCATACTACCAGATCCTGATTACCATTCTACCTATAAAATATAACAGAATATATGGAGGAGAGAGGAAATTGAGCTCTGGTCTTATGATATGTGTTTTTCTTTTATTTTCTGTAAAGAAGACTGACCTCATGGACCAGCGACGGGTGGAGGTTGGACTCACCTTGCTCACAGTGGGGGCCCGTAGTTCCCAGTGGACAGTGGCAGGTGTAGCCGTGAGGCAAAGGGACGCAGGTGGCTCCTCGGCCGCACTGGTGTGGAGGGTCGTGGTCAGGGTCACAGGAGGAGATTTTCTCCACACAACGCGCCATGCTCCCCACCTCAGCACAGTGGCAGCTGTAGGGACAAGAGAAAAATGCAAGTCTTAATCCAAGACCAGGAAAAGTTTGAGCTCCCCCAAGCAGGTGCGGAAAGAAAGTGGGCAATGAGAGGAATTTACTCTGTGAGTACATCCACTAGCCCAGGGTCAGACCTGTTTGCTCGTGATGAATTGCAATGGCCTTTCCTTACGATGGAATCCCAGAGGCTGGTGACACTGACAACGCTGGTGGCGTTTTGAAAAACATCACCAGTGTGTGACTACTGATGTGCACTTGCCGAGCACTTTCCTGAGCTTTTTTAACTTAATCTCATCTGTTGCCCTTTTGAATAACTTGACCATGTGGCTTTGAATTCATCCCTCTTGGTGCCTCGTGGATCAGCTGCAGGGGAGTTTGGAGTTTTGGTGGCATATTTCTGCCTGGACTCCTCAAGTTTCTCTCATTGTTTATTTCTGTGCCGAGGCTGTGGGTTGATTCATTGCGTCTTTCTTGTCTGTGTGGAGACATGGGTGACATAGGAAGAGGATACAGCCGGAACCCTTGTGGCGAAATCCAACCCCCCGTGAGTCCCACAGCAAAAGGATTAGCCACCAACAAACAACAAAGTCAGAAGCTCGAGAAAAATGCTGAGTCCAGGCTCGACTCTTGCTACTCTGAGCAGAGGCAGAAGGAAGACCAAGACCCATAATCTGAGCTCACCGCAGCTTTATTTGGTATTGAGCCTTCAGCCCATAATCCTAGCATGCATATGACAGGGAAGTCTCACAGTAATCCCTATAGATTACATAGGGTAGGGCAGACACCCTTAAACACAGTAAGTCCTCATAAGTTTTAAGGCCAGTAATCCTAGTGCAGTAATCTTTATAGTTTAAAATCCTGCAGGGTAGGGCAGGGGAGACATCCTCAAATCCGAGTCAGTTGTCCACAGTTCCTGACGTGGAGACTTCTCTAGTTTTCTCAATGCACTGTGGGCCTGGCCAACTTTTCCTGTGTCCCAAGATCCAGCCACTTCCACTTATTTAGGTGAATATAGTCCCCAGGAAGGGGGTACAGTACTGTTGATGCCATTAGGCAGCCCAGACATTGACATACAGCGCAAACGAATGAATAGGATCAATATGCCAACTTGGCAGTAGCAGTAAAATAATCATAGCACCAAAGATAAACTGAATACTAACACATCCTAAGAACCTGTAAGGTACCACTGTTTCCTAAGAAATCCGTAATTATAGTATAAATACTAAGATAAACCAAATATTAACATACAGCACATACCTACTAAATGAAATGACTGTACCTCCACTATGAGCAGAACAGGTTTCTATAGTAACAGCATAGAGTCAACTATCTAAAGCTTCACAAATACACTTGAGGAGAAAGAGATTGGGGGACCAGAGAATGATAAAAGTAAAATTTGAAAAATTAATCAGTGGAAGACAAGGAGATGAGAAAAGTGAGTTGAAGGGTACTATTGAGTTTAATGAAAGCATTTACAAAAGGACACGGAAGAAAAAAGGAAAAGGAAAAATAAAAAATTAAAAGGAGTGAAGCCTAGGTCCTAGGCCAAAAAGTGAAAAAGGAGAGGAACAAGATATATTCCTCTCTACTCTTGAATGGCTTCTTTCCAGGCTCTGCGGTCTTGGAGCCAAGCTGGGCAGGCTCCTCCCCAGGCAGCTTCAGGCCGGTGGGTCTGTGAGGTCACCCCGCTCCGCAGGCCCTCTGTCCGCGCACCCAGGCTGGGGCCCCGCAGGCCCTCTGCCCGCGCACCCAGGCTGGGGCCCCGCAGGCCCTCTGTCCGCGCACCCAGGCTTAGGCCCACTGCCCGCGCACCCAGGCTGAGGCCCCGCAGGCCCTCTGCCCTCGCGCCCAGGCCGGGGCCCCGCAGGCCCTCTGTCCGCGCACCCAGGCCGGGGCCCCGCAGGCCCTCTGTCCGCGCACCCAGGCCGGGGCCCCGCAGGCCCTCTGTCCGCGCACCCAGGCTGAGGCCCTCTGCCCGCGCACCCAGGCTGGGGCCCCGCAGGCCCTCTGCCCTCGCGCCCAGGCGGAGGCTTGTGCTGCACTCCCGGTCGCTGGTGGAGGCGGGCCTTGGTGTGGTGGCTCCAACAGAGGGCCGGACGTGGTGCCGGCACGGACGGACTCAGCCACCTCGGGAAGCCATGCTGGCCTGGCCTGGTTCTCTTGGTGGACGTGCGGACCGTGCCCGCTGCCAGCTGAAGCTTCCACTTCTCGGGGTGTCCGTGTGTGGCCCACACTCTCCGTGGCCGTCTCCCACGGCTGCCCCCTGCCAGAGACCCTGGAGTGGAGTGAATCTGTGTAGTTGCTCTGCGGCTGAGCCTTACAGTTAGCCTCCTTCCAACAGGGACGTGATTAAACGCTGACACACGGCGGTGTTGCAGTCTGGCACCAACTGTCAGGCGGCAGCCTGAGTGGAGTGAGAAGAGGGAAGAGGAAGAGCTGTCTTTGCCTTTGCCCTTCATGTTGGATGTGCATCTCCTGGCTTCTAGCACAGACTGTTCGCCATCCAGCCATCCGTCCATCCGTCTGTCCATCCGTCCACCCATCTGTCCATCCGTCTGTCCATCCGTCCACCCATCTGTCCATCCGTCCATCCGTCTGCTCATCCGTCCATCCGTCTGTCCATCCGTCCATCCGTCTGCCCATCCGTCCATCCGTCTGTCCATCCGTCCATCCGTCTGTCCATCCGTCCATCTGTCTGTCCATCGTCCATCCGTCTGCTCATCCGTCCATCCGTCTGCCCATCCGTCCACCCGTCTGTCCATCCGTCCATCCGTCCATCCGTCTGCTCATCCGTCCATCCGTCTGTCCATCCGTCCATCCGTCTGTCCATCCGTCCATCCGTCTGCCCATCCGTCCATCCGTCTGTCCATCCGTCCACCCACCTGTCCATCCGTCCATCCGTCTGCTCATCCGTCCATCCGTCTGTCCATCCGTCCATCCGTCTGCTCATCCGTCCATCCGTCTGCCCATCCGTCCATCCACCTATCTATCTATATCTATATCTTACATTAAATTATTCTCTCTGGTAGGCACAGACCCATACATGCATGTTGCCCTTTGATTCTAGGGAGAGTTTGAAATGAAAATTCCTAACTGGAGCTTACTACGTAGAGCCATGTGTGACGTATAAAAAGACGAAAGAAGCCTTTCTGGGAATAGTACCATTGTGTCGAAGAGGGTGTGTGGATGAGTCACGCTGGAAGAAAATATTATCTTGCTGCATCTAAGTGAACAGTTTTGAAAAAATAGTTTGAAAAGTTGTATAGGATTCCTTAAAATGGAAACAGATAGAAAACAATCTCCTGAAAAGTTACATACTTTGAAGATCACAACAAACACTAAAATGCATAAAGACCCTTTTTACACGAAAAATGGAATGTGTTACTTTACCGATTTCACAGCAGAAATGAAACCATAATGAGAACGCTCCTTAAGCAATTTTTCAGTGGAATAAAACGCTAGTGTCGCTACACTTTTGTGGTTATGGCACCATCTAGTGGTTCATTTCCATCTATTTTTTAAAAAGGACAAAAGTAAACTTCACGGTCTCATATCTACACCTTGCCCTGGTTAAAATATTTCTCTTATTTAAAAATAAATTTTTTGGTGCATTTCAGATATTCACCATAATAAGAATATAAAATTTAATATCTTAATATTAAAATATATTGTTATTAATTTTACTTAAAATAATATTTTAAACTAGAACCTCACACAATTCCTCTCAGAATTTAAAAATCTGAAACAATTATCTAAATGGTTAATGGTTTAAAAGTTATTTTCAAATTTTATATGCTACTTTCTTGCGCTATGTTTTAAGAAAGACATCATTAGACTAATCTTTTAAAATTATGTTTCTTTTTATTGTCTGGCTTCTTTAGCTCCCAGGATACATGGATGACAGTTTCAAATACTCAGGACGGATGTTTTTCCATCCCTGCGGTTAATTCGGTTAATTCGTTACTATTTCTTCCTGTGGCCACATAGATGTTGTTCTGCCCGCGTGAGGCGGTGGGAGAGGTAAAAACACAAGCAGGAAGTGAGAGGATTTTATTCCTAGTGTGTGTCTATTGTTGTGTCAGCCCTGAGATCCAAAGGGCTGGTCCACTGCAGCCCCTGGGGACTCTCACAAGACCCCGACCGGTGCCCTCATCCCAGGTCCTTCTGAAGACGCTGTAGGTCTCTCACTGTCCCCCCATGCAGAATAACTTGCGGATGTCTCCGTCCAAACAGGGGTAGATCATGCCATAAAAGGAAACAGCAGATACTTTAGAAAGGGTACAACCACTCCTGCAGGGGACTGAGAGTTATTAGCCCTTTTGTACTAGTAGTAATCACTTTAATTATATGCACCTGATATGCAAATTTTAAATTCCTGAATTGCAGGTAGATTGTTCAGTTCTTTTTTTTTTTTTTTTAGGTTTTTTGAGACAGGGTCTTGCTTTGTGGTTCAGGCTGGCCCTGAGCTCAGCCTCCAACTCACATCACAGCAATCCTCCTGCCTCTGCCTCCCAAGTGCTGGGATGACAGGCGTGAGCCACCACGCCCGGCACGGTGGTATGTGGTACTGAATGCTGGTGGGCGTAAGTCTCCATGCCCAGTATGGTATGTGGTTACCGGGGATCGAACCTGGGTCCTTGCGCTTGCAAGACAGGCGCCGGAATCACTGAGCTAACTCCCCGACCCCGATTGTTCAGTTCTTGACCACGTGTGCGTTAGTTTTTTCTCCTTATGGTAGATAGTCAACAGGAAGAATTTGGTTTTCTTGTAATCAGGCAATTCTAAGACTGCTAGAGTTTAGGATAAAGACAGACATACAAAAACTAACTGGAGATGAGAAGATGGAACTTGATCCTCTATTTGAATATGGCTCAGGCGCCATTCCCCAAAGACGACCTGAAGCGCAGGCCCCCTGCAGTGCAGGGCGGAGGGCTTCTTGCTGTGGTGGGGTCGGATGCTTCACTTTCTGCAATGTATCCATACACAGTATGCTTGGGGCCTGTGATACGCAGGCTCCTTTTTAAGCCCGTATCTGATGTGTAGGACTAACTCGTTTGATCTCTGTATTTACCTCATGAGTAAATAAGATGTATAGTCCTCCCAGAGCAGACAAGGACTTGAGACCTAGAAGAACACGTCCTGCACAGGGCCTGCGTGTTGGCTTAACTACAGACCGGGGTTCAGGTTGCTGCGGGAGATGGGCTTTTCCATGCACGTGGAGGCTGAGAGAAGAAAAGAAAATTTTCCTTCACCTGGATCTGGGGGAAAATTATCCACAGAGATTGATGCTTTTTTTTTTTTTTTGAGAGTCAGGGTCTTTCTATGCCGTTCAGGCTGACCTTGAATTCTGTCAGTCCAGGGTGGCCTCAGGCTTACAGCCACCCTCCTGACTCAGCCTCCCAGAAGCTGGGATTACAGGTGTGTACTCTCATGCCCAGCAGATCTGTGGATTTTCTATGCATTAGTAAAAGCAAACACGATTTAAAGGAAAATCTATGTGGCATCTTGGTGAAGTGACATGGATAATGGAATGAATTTGCATAATCTGATAATGGTGATCACACGGACAAAAGAGCGCCACTGTGTGTCCAGTTTATTTCTCTGCTCTGTAAAGAGAAAAGGAAAATTTCTGTGTTCCTTCTCTTTCCGTCATCTGTTGTGCTGGACGGTGACTCTCATTTTTCGTTGCTTAAATAAAAACAGCCCATGTCAGCTAGAACCTGCAGCCTTCAAGCCGTCTTCCCAGGTGATCTTAACGAGGAACTTTCATTGGTTCGGCTGCGGGGGACTGAGGGTGGGAGATAGGAAGGGAATATCGGATTCTAAAAATGATTATAACTGGTGGAATTAGAGGTGTAGTTTAAAAAATTGTACTTCATGGATTTTACAAATTAAAAATGCATATACTACTTATTGTTTTTAAGTTCAAACACACACAAAAGTAGAAAAAATAGCACCTTGTCCCTATTGAAACCACTGTTGAGAGTCAAATTTTTTACTCTTCTAGATTCATTTGTTTTTAAAATCAAAATGTTTTCAACCAAACCTTGTTTTATCTGTTGACACCTCCACATGTATTTCTGATAGACAAAAACTTTAAAAGGCCACCGCATACTACCGTCACACCCAGCAAAGCGAACAGGACCCCTCTGTTTTCCGTGTTGTTCTGACGTGTCCAAGCGGACCTTTTCTGGCCAGGCTCATGCTGCTCCTGCCCTCTCAGACCTTTCTGGGGTACGCACTCCTGTATGACGTCCCGTCCATGCTCTTGTTGGGGTCATCTGCCCTGTGCACCTTCTCTATTCTGGACCTGGTTGTTTAAGTCTTTATAATTTAAATTGTTTTTCTCAATTGCCAATACTTCCCATAATCCTTGACTATATTCAGGCTCAAATTTGTTTCCTAAATGTTTTACAGATGGTCTGTACAGTTTCAACTATGTCGCTGGGGGCATAAGCTGTGTGGATGCAACTCCCCCCTCCCCCGTTAATGTGGCGTGTCCCCCGTGGTACCGAGGACATCCGTTGACCCAACCACTGTAGCTTTCTCTCCATCTTTCATTTAATAGTTCAAGCAGTCATTGTTACAAATGGTAATTTTTCTGGTTTCTGCTATGTATCTTTTACTTAATGGCTACGTTCTATGGAGGACTACTCGTGAATTACCTGGCTGGGGTTAGTTATCCATGGTGCTTCACAAATGACCCCAAAGCTCAGTGGTTCCCAGGAGCAGTGGACACTTAGTGCTCTTCCGGCCCCACAGAAGGTCATGCTGCTCTGTGGCTGGTGACCTGCCGTGGTTGTCCATTCAGGCGCGTGGGGACGTGTGTACAGGCTGCTCCCTTGCCAAGGCTGCTTGGCAAAGCCACACTTAATCCTTAAACTGAGCCAGGTCAAGGAGGCAGAAGTCGTGGCAACTTTCTGACTTAGATGAGGTCATAAATTGCTATCTCCGGGACCCCTCGTACTTTACACAGATCAGCCCTGCGCAGTGCGGGAGAGAAGGGCCTGGGCCAGTAAGGGGGGTCGCAGGGTCCCTGGGGGCTCAGTGCCAACGATGCAGGATACCTCTGTAACCAGGAAGACAGGACAGGTCCATGTTCTTGTGACAAATCTCAGCCTAAGGAGTCGTACTGGCAGCAACACTGGATATAGTCACAGCTACGCATTTCATATATCAGCAAGTTTGATCTATTATGGAGATTCTCTGTGGCTGAAATTATCCCACCTGCAGCCAGTGGGAATCCCTTTCAGGTAGCTTGGGTCTGTTCTCTCTCTGTCTCTCTGTCTCTCTCAGAGACAGAGTTTCCTGTTGTAGTTCAGATTGGCCTTGAAATCACTATGTAGGCCAGGCTGGCCTTGACCTGGTGGGGATCCTCCTGCCTCAGCCTTTAGAGTGCTGAGGTTATAGGCATGCGCCACCGTGCCAGGCAGCTTGGGTTATCTTTTGAAATAATCATGGTAGTATTTGTTAATATTCCTACTTTGGGGCACAAAAATGTACACATGCTTGTATTATATAGTTCTCCAGGAAATCCTGGCTCACTGTTAGTGGAAAATGATATTTTAAGATTATAGTTTTGGCATTTGAGGTATTCATTGATACTAGGTTATTATTGTTTCTGGATTTTTTTTTTTTTTTTTAGGTTTTTTGAGACAGGGTCTCACTTTTGTGGTTTAGGCTGGCCCTGAGCTCAGCCTCAAACTCACATCACAATCCTCCTGCCTCTGCCTCCCGAGTGCTGGGATTACAGGCGTGAGCCACCACGCCTGGCACTGAGGTATGTGGTACTGGTTGCTGCTGGGTGTGGGTCTCCACACCCGGTATTGTTATGTGGTTACCGGGGAATCGAACCCGGGCCCTTGCGCTTGCAAGACAGGCGCTGGAACCACTGAGCTAACTCCCCGGCCCTGTTTCTAGATATTTTTAGGGGACAAGTATAGACAATAAATTCCTTCAAATGAGAAAGCAAAGCCATGAATTTATAAGTTATTTCTAGTTCAAATTGCAGCCTAGAAAGTTCTTCCTTGATTTTATGTCTGTATCTCTTTTCACGTATGCTGAAAATCTTAGTTTCTAAAGATAAGTATTATCATAATTATTCATTTGCTATCTGTCTAGCTACCTATCAATTTATCATCTATTTTACTATCAGGCCAAATTGATTTGTAGTTTCCAATACCAATGTCACTACTGACATCGGGACACAGGGTGAGGTTTGGGGGTATATTTAGAGTTCTTTTTTGCCCTCAGGATAGAAGCACTGTAGAACCAACATACTCTGTCTGACAATCCATTGAATTATATACTTTTGGTTAGTTGTGCTGTGAGTTTGAAATGCAGGTGAATTCACTTTTCCCTTACTTTCCTTCAATGTTTAAAATAACTCCCTCTTGTTTTTTAAATACCCAAAGAAACACTTTCCCTGGTTATAAATAAAAACTCCAGTGAAAATTATATTTAGAAAGTGTGGCTTTTGTAGGACTCTTCTTGTTTTCCTCCTCACCCTAGGTTGGTAATTTTCCGTAGAACAGTGTGTGTGTGTGTGTGTGTGTGCGTGTGTGTGCGCGCGCGCGTGTATCAGTGTGCGTGTGTTTACCGCTCTTTTTCTAAAGCTGTCTTCCCCTCCTTTTTGTGGGGCTGGGGCTCAGACTCAGGACCTTACGCTTGCCAGGCGGGCGGCAGTGCCACACAGCCCTGTGCTTACTGTTCTTCATCCCACTTTTCCCTGCAGTAGACCCCGCTGAGCCACCCGAGCCAGACAGGACCTCTCCGAGCCTGGTGTGGTCCTCCTTCTGTCATCACCTAGCTTTATCCTCAGTGATAGTGAGGGGCATTCCGCAGCTTCTGCTGTTCGCTTTAATAAGTGGAAAATAAATGGAGTTTGTTCTAAGAAATAATAGTATCTCCCTTGTGTCACTTTAGCAGTGACTAATCAGGGTTTTGGTTTTTAGCCTTTGCCAATCTCACGGGTAAAAAAATTATCAGTCTTAAATTGGAATCTCTGAAAAAAGTCTGAAGGCATAAAGATAAGGGTATCTTATCAAAAAGCCACAGCCAGGGAGAAGCAAAGTGAGGAAAAGGAAAAACAAATAGAAGGTGCCACGTTACCAACCGGCATGCTTTGCAAGATGCACAACAGATTGCTCGGGAAACAGTATTTCTTGAAAGGCCAGAGAAAGAAACTGAGTCATTCGATTGTCGTGCAGGGAGTGCCGAAAAGCAGGCGCAGCAGGTCAGCAGGAGTCGTGGTCGGCAGTTTAAAGGAGTCCGCTTCGCTGCGCTGGCCAGGGAGGACGAGCGAACACGAGCGCGAAGGTGGCAGGAGGGAAGGGGCTCTCCGGGAGCCAAGGCCGCGGCGCAGACCGCGCTGGGAGGCGGCGGGATCCAGATGAGGCCGCCGGGATGGAGCAGCTGCTGGGTCCGGCCTGTGCGGCCCTGTCCAGTCCGCTGCCCGTTCCGGAGCTGTGTGTGGGTCATGGAAGCCCCCCCGGGCCTGAGTGCTGCCCACCCTGAGGGGTGTGGCGTGGACAGAGTGTAAGGGACAGAGTATGAGGAACCGAAGAAGAAAGGCCAGGTAAGTGAGTTCTGGAGTATGTGGTAGATACTGTAAGTAAAAATACTCAAAAGGTAAAGGGGGGTAGGGGTTTCTAACATGGGGGAAACCGTGATGGTAAAACCGAAAGAAAACAAAGCTTATGTATGTGGGGGGCAGGGGTTGGAGGGTGGGCAGGGGAATGGGAAAAATGAGAATTAAGATGCGTCATATACTGTACAAATCTTCAACGTCAGTTGTGATCATGATGTGTATATAAAATGTACCAATATAATAAATTAGTTTTTAAAAAAGGATATAAGGGACAGAGAGAGGGCTGCGATGGCTGGCTGCCTGGCTGCCTTCTGCCTGCCGTGGGCGGTTTGATGCCCCTCTGTCAGGCCTCCCCCCTTAGAGCCGACAAGTCTGAACTGAAACCTGTACAGACTGTGAGCCAAATAAACCTCTCCTCCTTTAGCTTTTGGAGTTGGGTATTTTGTTTCAGCAGCAAGAAAGTAACCAAGACAGGAAAGTTAAGCGAACTTGTTGTAAAATGAATTAAAAGGGCACAAACCTATAGAACTAAGAACTAAACTTAAAAAAAACAAAACTACACCTTGTCTCCTGACATCCCCGAGTTGATCGAGAAGCCGAAGACTGGACATGTGCTCCGCCTTGCTAGCACCTGCTCCGTTCTGTGCCCGGGGCCCGCCAGCCACTTCTCACCCGCTCAGAGCGGACTTTGCCTTCTGTGCTGTGGCGTCTGTCACCCCAGCTCAGAGAGGAGGAACTAAGGCATCGTTTTGCATGGCATTCAGAGGTGGCACACAGGACCCTCTCTGTTGGCACAGGAACCAAGTCGCCCCGAGCGTTAGCCGAGCACTAGTGAACAGTTGCTTTTTCCAAGCTGGAACCTCATTATTCGGTTGAACTGCGGTACAGCCACGTGGTGACGAATGTGTGGGCTTTGTTTGCGGTCTGGGGACTTGGTCTCTGGTGGATTTGTCATTGCTGGCGTAGGCGCGTTGACCCTCTTGGACTGTGCTTTTTAATCAATTCCAGACAACATGAAATGCATGCATCTGGGTCGGATTTGCCTCTGGAGCAATAAAATAGATTCAGTCCTGGGTTATTTTTCAGGAAAACACCACGTTAGTATTGAGTTCTCTACAATGTTAGATCGAAATTCAGCTTAATACCATTGCACTCCAGGTGAAAAATACATGTAAATCTATATAAAATTAAGTGTCTGAAGCCAGGCGTGCTGGCATATGCCGTATCTGTGGGACTTGGGGAGGCCACGGCAGGAGAATCGCAGGGCAGCCTCGCGGCTTACGGAGGCCTTGTCTCCAAAAAATAAAAAGGCTGAAGGTGTGGTTCTGCCCAGGCCCTGGATCCTACTGCCAGTAACACACACACACGCGTGCACACGCACGCACACACACGCGTGCACACGCACACACGCGCGTGCACACACACGCGCGTGCACACACACATGCGTGCACACACACAAGCACACTTGAAAGAAAGATACATAAAAAGCCACAGGCTAGGGCAAGGGTGAGAGAGTTTCCTAAGTACTACGGAACACATTGCAAAGCACACACTTTCTTTTCTTTTGAAGGAGGGAATTCTTATTCTTATAGTTGGAAAAGAACTACAACTGTCAGAAGGAATAAGTTCCTCGACCCGCTGCTTTGCTGGAGCTGGGTGTCTGAACGCAGCCCGAAGAGTGTAAAGGTGCAGCCGAGGCCGATGCGGGCGGCACACAGCCCGCCAGCTTCAGGCGCAGCGATCTGCAGCCTCCACGTCACCGCGCAACAGGTACCCGGGCCGCTGTGACTCGGCTCTGCTTCACGCAGCCGTTAGCACAGTGAATCCTTTTTGGTTGCATCAAGAAGATGATCCCCAAGCGAGTCACAATTTAGAAAAACTCGTAGGGTCCAGGGAGAGAAACACCAGATGCACCTGATGTATTTCCCCTTCTCCGTGACGCTCAGGCCTGTTTATTATTCAAATCCGAGCTTCCTTGCGCTCTACGTGGGCTCCGCATCAGCGACTGCGGGCAGGGATGTGTGTGTGTGTGTGTGTGTGTGCGCGTGTGAGCGCGCGTGCACACCAGGGAGTGCTTCCATCCGAGGAGGACTGTTCACGGGACACAACCTCAGTGCTGTTTAAAAGTTAACTCCCGCTGGGTCGGGGTGCCGGCTTGGCCTCATGGAAGGTCGCGTTGCGAAGGAAGAACCTGTAAAATGCGCCTTGTTAGCAGCACAGCGCTGCACAACCAGAAGTCAGCACTTTGTCACAATTTGAGAAAGCTTGTCGTCTGAAACTGAAAATTTCTAGTGAGAAAACGAGGAATCGTTCAGGAAGAACAAGACACACTCCTGACATTTACAACTGTCCTTGAAAAAACCCACCGTTCCGTGAGCGGTCGAGGTGGTGGCAGTGGCGGGTGTGCGGGTGCAGTTTCAACTTCTCTGGAGGCTGAGGCAGGAGGGCTGCTTCTGCCCAGGGCTTTGGGGCTCGCGGGGACAGTGCGGTGAGGCCCTGTCGCTTGGAGCAGAGCAGGAAGCGGGCGGCCGCGCTGCTGTGTTCAGGCCTCGACAGCGCTGGCCTGCCCATGTGCCACCCACACCCGGGACCCCTGGCAGCTGCCCGCCCCTTCCCCACCCGCCCCTCCCCCACTTCTCCCTCGCCCCTCCCCCACTCACCTGCCGTCCGCGGCGTCCCCTCCGCAGTCCCCCGCGTCGCACTGGCCCACGCTGCGGCCCCCGACGGGGCGGCCCGGGGCTCGGAGGCCGCCGCCCTTCCCGGCGCGGACCCGGACGCGGAGCACGCAGCCTGCGGAGAGAAACGAGAGGCTGCAGCCGCGAGAGCGCGGGGCGGGCGCGGTCCGCGCTGGGGATCCGCGGCGGGGGGGAGCCGGGCCGACCGGAGCCAGGAGCCCAGGCCTCAGCTTCCCGCCCCGCTCCGGGCCCGGGAGGACGGAGGCGAGGGCGCCGGGAAGGCCGGCCGGCCGCGGGCCCGCGAGGCTCCAGGTCGGGCCAGCGCGTCCGCCTGCGTGCGGTCCCGGGCCGCGGAGGCCCGGTTCGGTCCGCGGAGGCCCCGGTTCGGTCCGCGGAGGCCCGGTTCGGTCCGCGGAGGCCCGGTTCCGTCGCGGAGTTCCCGGTTCGGTCCGCGGAGGCCCAGTTCGGCCGCGGAGGCCCCGGTTCGGTCCGCGGAGGCCCGGTTCGGCCCGCGGAGGCCCCGGTTCGGTCCGCGGAGGCCCGGTTCGGCCGCGGAGGCCCGGTTCGGTCCGCGGAGCGGGGCTGGGGCCGCTGCTCCACTGCGTACGAGGGTCCCTGAGCGGTCGCAGCCGGGAGGACCGCGGGACGGGGTGCGCGCCGGCCCGAGGTCTCCTCACACACTCCGTGCTCACACACTCCGTGCTCACACCCGTGCTCACACCCGTCCTCACACTCCGTCCTCACACCCGTCCTCACACTCACACCCAGGACCTCGCGTGGCGGGGCTCCTGGCCGGCCTGGCGCCAGTGTGGGGCTGCTGTCTCCAGCTTAACAGCTGTCACCTGACGTCACCTGGTGAGTCTTGCGCTGTCCTTGAGGTGCCCGCGTCCTTGCACAGGCTTCTTTCTGCACTGACTTTTGTTTCGTGCATATTCTTGGGGGAGTGAGCGCAGTGCTCCGTGAGCACGGCGGAGACGCCTGGGGGGAGGCAGGCCGGCCCCGTGTCCGCGTCACAGGTAAGTAGGCTCACCGTTAAGCTTCCAGAGGCGACGCCACACGCAGCGTTCGCCACCTGGTGTGGGCAGCGGCACATAACAGCAGGTCCGCGGTGGCCTCCGAGCCGTGAGCACAGGTGGTGGAAGGTCACACGGCTGTGCGGCAAGTGATGACTTTAGATTATGTCCGTGAACTAGACCAGTCCACGCGGCGGGGCTGTGACGCTGGGGTGCCCACCGCATTCCTGGGAGGTGGCGCCCGCGTTCCTGGTGGCCTGGGCAGCTCGCGGCAGTGTTTGCGGAGCGGCGCTCGGTACCACGCGGAGCTCGGTACCACGCGGAGCGGCTTTCCTGTGCTTCAGGGCTTGGCCCGTGGTGCAGGGCGGTGCAGGGCGGGAAGCCTGGTGCCAGGAGGCAGAGGTGGAGAGTGCCCGGCCGCGGGCACTCCTCCAGGGAGCCGCTCGGCCGAGTGCGGCCCAGCGCTCTGCCAGAGACGCCTGGGCCTCGTCTGATTTCCGAACACAGGGAGGCAGATTTTAGCAGTGCAGTTGCTTGCCCACGTCTAATTAATTATCCCAGCCTGAGGTGACCACACTGTACAGGGATGGACAAATTGACTTCGGTCTGTCCCTGGCCGTCGCTCCAGAGTTAGACGGCGCTTCAGCTTCCAGGGTGACTCCAGGAAACACGCTGCATAAAACCCCTGTGCGCCTGCCCCCGGCTCGCTCTGCAGGTCCTTTTCTCCCACGGTGCTTGTCACGTGCTGTGTAATCATTTACCTGTTTAGGATCTGCCGTCCATCCCTGCTCTGGCCAAGCAGAACGTAAACTCATGCTGCCAAGAATCTTTGATTTGCTTTTGTAAAAACCCTAAGAGCACAGAGTGTGCGGTCAGGATGTGACGCACATTTTGGTTCTTGTTCAGCGGCCACCACACCCGGGGGGGGACGCTGGAGGGACGCACCTCGAAGGCTTTTTCTGTATCAACATTTGGAACAAGCAGCTAGAGTGTGAGCATCACTCACCCTACCTTGGAATCCGTTTTTAAAATGGGCCCCATTGGGTAAGAGTTCCGGGGTGTATTCGCTGTAACCACCCAAGTAAAGATGGCCGAAGACGCTGAGGCCCGCTGGTCTTTCTGGGGAACGGATGGACTTGTTCCTGTGGTCATCTACCTTCAAAAGGAAGAAAATCAAGCTGTTAAGAAAGACATTATTTCTCCCGCGTGGACTGTTAAGATATTTGTGTTTTTTCCCCCATTAACCTGTACGAAAATCCTACAGAGACTTGAATTTTGAAGAAATAAAACAGCCTCACTCAGTCCCCCCTCCGCTGGCGGCTGTCAGCGCAGACGTGCGGGGCGGGCAGGCTGCTCCGCCATCGGTTCACGGTGCTCGCAGACGAGCGCTCACGGGCCCCCGCACTCCTCGCACACTCGCCAGAGTCTCCGCCAGTCGGGACACCAGCCAGAGGGAGCCACTGTCCCGTCCTGAGAGTCCTCCCCAGCCCCTGGTCGAGAGCTTGACGTCGGCCTGACTCCGAAGTCCCGGCTGGTGCGGGCCTCGTCCTGCCCCGCGGCCCCAGCCACACCGCGGCCGGCCTGAGAGTCCACACCCACACCCACACCCACACCCACACCCACACCGCGGCCGGCCTGAGAGTCCACACCCACACCCACACCCACACCCACACCGCGGCCGGCCTGAGAGTCCACACCGGCGGCGGCTGTGCGCCCCACTCGTGCAGCAGCCCAGACCCAGCGCCGCCCTCTGCCCAGCGGTCTGTGGCACAGACCCCGCGGGCTCCTCACCTGCAGCCAGGCCGTGTGGGAGAACCGCCCCAGGCGGACGGTGTGGACTCGGAGGCGCGCGTCCAGGGGCTCGCTCCTCATGCTGGTCAGCCCGGACCCCGTGTCGAATGTGTACACCACGCTGCCCTGGCGCAGGCCCGCTGCCAGGAAGCGCTGGGCACGCAGCCCTGCAGGGGGAGGAGACGGAGGGCGTTAGCACAGTGAGGGCCGGGACCTCTCTACCGCCTCTCTGAGTCACACCCGCAGGGTCAGCTGCAGCCCGCAGCGTCTCACAGCCTCCGCTCCGGGTGCACCTGGCGTCTGCCGCGCAGCCCAGCGGCGGTCGGAGCGCTGGGGTTAGTTCTTTCTTTCCAGCCAGAAGACGAACATCCCTAAAGAGCTGGGCGCGGTTAGAGCTTCATAGTGGAGGGAACTCTGGTGGTCAAGGTTCAAAAATGCACAGAAAGAGAAAATCAAAGTCATCAGATGGGCAGACTTGGTGTCGGATAGTGCGGGGGCCCCATGGGAAGAGGAAGGGTCTCCTCTGCCTTACTCATAAATACACCGCCAGCACCCAGGAGTGGAGAAATCCAGGCGACCGCGGCGGGTGCGCTCCAGCCGCCAGCAGATGAAACTCGGCGGGGCCACCCTGTTCCCCTGCGGACACGGGGGCTTGACACGGGCCGTGGGAAGGGAGTGGGAAAGGACGATGTGCGAGGGACCTCAGAGGCCCGAGGAGCCTGCCAGGGAACTGGGAACTGGGGTTTCAAGGAGCAGAACGCTGCCTCGAGAAGCGGGTAGATAGACCTACGGTCTGTTCGCGGGCGTCTGGGCTCCCTCAGGGGGTGTGAGGGGGACCGAGTCGGCTCCACCATTGACCACCTGCTCTTGTGCCACTACGGAGCCACCTGTGAGCCCAGGGGCAGATATAGGTTGTTTTATTTTGCTTTGAGAATTTTGAAATATTCTTTGTGTTCCTCAGAATGCAGCAGCATTTTTACATGCTCAGTGTCTGTCCTTGTTTTCTTCCCCTGGAAATCTGTAAAGGTTCAGGGGACCCACTTACAGCGCGCGGACTCAGATCTGCAAAGCGCGCTGTCTGCCTGATGCGGTAATGCTCTTGTCCAGTCAGCTCCCATGTGACCGGCGACTCAGCCAGGTCCACAGACCACCGAGCACCCAGGAGCAAAGGGTGGGGGCGGGACACAGGAGGAACCCACACTCACGGGCAGAAGCCCAAGGAAGTGTGGTGATCCTGGGCTCTTACCGGGTCCCTCCTGGGCAGCATAAAGGATCAAGTTGTCTCGCAGTGCCGAGTGGTTGTTCTCCAGCTGAAGCTGCAGGAGGAATTCGTAATCGATGCTGGTGTCTGGCGTCCAGGAATAGGCCAGGAAGGAGGTGTATCCGAAGGCATCCACGCCACTGAGCCGGGGCAGGGTGATGTTAAGTGCTGTGGAGAAACCCAAACCCAGCGGCTATCATAAACCTGCACACGCACTCT
>PVIR01008550.1:0-11541 GCA_004026965.1 Petromus typicus
TCCTCCTGCCTCTGCCTCCCGAGTGCTGGGATTACAGGCGTGAGCCACCACGCCCGGCACTGTGGTATGTGGTACTGGTTGCTGCTGGGTGTGGGTCTCCACACCCAGTATTGTTATGTGGTTACCGGGGAATCGAACCCGGGTCCTTGCGCTTGGGAGACAGGCGCCGGAACCACTGAGCTAACTCCCCGGCCCCTCTAATGCATTTCTTGACACATCATCTCCCATGAAATATGGATGACTATGCTTTTTCCTTTGCTCACTAATTATACCACACTTCCACACTACCATCTCTATTTCCTCATTTATATGTCAGGAGACACACAGTCTCTCAGAATAGGAGGTGCGTCCAGCACTAGTTGCATGAATTACATAAAAGAAAAAAGTAGCATAAATGACCATTAATACGC
Organism: Petromus typicus; assembly: GCA_004026965.1. Classification (NCBI taxonomy): domain Eukaryota; kingdom Metazoa; phylum Chordata; class Mammalia; order Rodentia; family Petromuridae; genus Petromus; species Petromus typicus. The sequence goes on from PVIR01008550.1 coordinate 411, forward strand.
CAGGCTCAATACTAGGTATTCACTCTTGTTTTATTTAATTCTAAAAATACATAAAAGTGGTACTACAGTCATTAAGTGATAAGAAAACTGGAGCTATGGATATAGCTCAGTGGTGAAGCATTCAGCTGGGATGCATGAGATCCTGTGTTCAATGCCCAGAACTACAAATAAAAGACAAGCATGTAAGAAAATGAGAACACTTGTGGGCCACGTATTTGGCTCAGTGGTTCCGGTGCCTGTCTTGCAAGCGCAAGGACCTGGGTTTGATCCTTGGTAACGACATACAATACTGGGGGCGCCCAGCAGCAATCAGCATCACATACCACAGTGCCGGGCGTGGTGGCTCACGCCTGTAATCCCAGCACTCAGGAGGCAGAGGCAGGAGGATTGCTGTGATGTGAGTTTGAGGCTGAGCTCAGGGCCAGCCTGAACTACAAAGGGAGACCCTGTCTCAAAAAAAAAAAAAAAAAAAAAAAAAATGAGAACACTTGGAACTCACGAAGTTACACTGCTTTCCTCAAGGTAAAACTGTACGTGAACAAACTATGGGAGTTAAATTTATATCTTCTTTACTACTAAATCCCAATTCTTTCGCTATGAGAAACTCAAGAGAGATTGGCTAGAGTAACAAATTAATTTAAAATTATAATGTTTCATCCTGTTTCTCTTTCTCTAGTGGAGTTTACATCACACTCCAACTGAATGAGCAAGTCTAAACTTTTAGCACCTAATACAGTGTAAGAAAAAGAACAGTCCTACTCTTTTCCAACTGGGGATTGAGTCCAGAACCTCTTGGATGCTAGTCAAGTGGTCTAGCATTCTTATGCCAGAACAATGTGGAAGAAAGACAACATATTAAGATATTTGGATTTTTTTTCCCCCGGGAGAGCAAAAATAAGAAAAACAACAAACCTAATATTTCTGACATTTTTATAATTTCCATCAAAAATTTAAATTTCCAGACAGCATTAAGTACCTAGTTGTTATCTCAGCAACTCAGGAGGTAAATGCAGGATATGAGCCTGAGCCCAATAAAATTAAAAGGGACTGAGAATGAAGCTCAGTGGTAAAGCACTTTCCTAGCAAGTGTGAGGACCGGGCTTCAATCCCTGGCCCCTGGGGGAAAAAACCCAGTGAAAAGCACAAAGACATCAAAATTAAATATAGTCACATACCTGCTTATATGCTGAAATACACGTTGAACTACAGAACTTTTTAGACTGTCCCTCTATTTGAAGCATATGGCACTGTCCAGAGCCACTATAACAGTAACCCCCACAGTTCTCACAACAGTTCATGGTGAGGTTGTTAGCAGAACGGAACTTAGAGAAGCAGGCATCGCTGCAAAGTTTGTGTACCACATTCTGATAATTAACTTCATGTCGAATCTAGGATTAGAAAACAATACACAATGAACAAGCAGAGACTATCAAAAGCTGTTCTTCAAGCACAAGTCATAGTCTCATCCCCCTAATAAAGTAAAAGGGAACTTACCACAGCATTCTTCTGACACATGCTGCATTTGGTTGAAATGCTATTTGTATTTATGGTAACAATAGGTTTTTTTTTCAGTTCATATGTTGATAAACATGACTGACTGCAAAAATCTTTACTGGTGGTGGTATTTTCAAACTGGGCACTGATCACATCCTTTGGATTTAAAATATCTCTAAAAATGATAGACAGAACAAACCACAATATAATTCACGTTCTTCCTTTCTGTGTATTAAATTAAGCAAATAAAACAGACAATTACTTTAAAGGGAAAGGACGTTGGAAATCTTGGATTTTCTTGGGGAAAAAACTTCTGAAATGTTTTAATCCTTCCATTCTTTTCTATAAAATGGAATGAATATACCATGTACTTGCTATCAAGTACAATTGTGAGAATGAGTATTACATTTCAAAGACTGAAAATGGTTTACTGAATAGCTAACATTCATTATTTCTACAGATTTCTATTTTCTTCTTTAAAACTGCCTATATCCCACTAGGGTACTGCTCAGTAGTAGAGCACTTGCTAGAACCATATTTCCAAACTACTTTTTTTTTTTTTTTTTTAAGGTTTTTTGAGACAGGGTCTCGCTTTGTGGTTCAGACTGGCCCTGAGCTCAGCCTCAAACTCACATCACAGCAATCCTCCTGCCTCTGCCTCCCAAGTGCTGGGATTACAGGCGTGAGCCACCACGCCCAGCACGGTGGTATGTGGTACTGGTTGCTGCTGGGGTGAGTCTCCACACCCAGTATTGTTATGTGGTTACAGGGGATCGAACCCGGGTCCTTGAGCTTACAAGACAGGTGCAGGAACCACTGAGCTATATCCCCGGCCCTTCCAAACTACTCTTTAAAAAATAATTTTATACTTGAAATTCTTACTTATTGACTTTTCAAAGTAAATACACATTTTAAATTATACAATAAGTATTCCAACACAGTTTTTAAACTTAACATTTCCACATCTACACAAATTTCATTTCCAAGCATTAATAACAAAGGCAATGATGAATAAACTTCTAATAATTATGGCTCTCTCCTAAAACAACCCTAATTTTATCAGTATACCAGTTTTTCTATAGTTATTTACCAGAAAATTTAAGGATAAACCATTTTAAGAAAAATCTTCAGATAGGTAAGATATGGTAGATAAGATCTTTTTCAGAAGAATATACCTATAAATAGTTTAACAACTGAATCTTGCATCTTAAGCCAATCACACTAAGAGAATACTTTTTTTTAAACAAAATTATAAACATCTTTGTTTTAATGAAATAGTAAAGATAGTGGAAAATCCTTATGAGAAATACCTGATATTGTACTACTCTCTAAAGCAAATATATGTTCTCTTCCATACTTACCAGTTCTAGAATGCTTTATTTATTTCATTTTGTTTGTTTGTTTTTTGTGGTACCAGGGATCAAACTCACAACCTTGCATTTGCAAGGCCAGCAGCAGTGTTTCTGAGCTAAATTCCTGGCTAGACTGCTTTACTTTCTGCATTTTAAAAACTCTCCTTTACAGCATCTTTTAAAATTAGATTTCAGAGCCAGGGATTTAGCTCAGTGGTTCCAGTGTTTCCCTGATGATCATAAGGTCCTAAGTTCAATCACCGGTACCTAAATAAATAAATAAGATTTCAATATATTTCAGAGAAGTGTTTACCAAGAAATTTTTTTTTTTTTTTTTTTTTCTGGAAACAGGTCTTTCTATATTGTAAGCTGGCCTCAAACTTTCTACATGGTCCAGGCTGGCTTGAACTCTCAATCCTCCTGCCTCAGCCTCTTCAGTACTGGTATTACAGGTGTGTGCCACCATACCTAACTAATGAAAAGTTATATTAAGACAGACATTGGCTAAACTCAAGAAATGGTCCAAATATTCCCAAAGAGCTCAGTTTTTAGGATAAAGAGATAAACAATTTACAAAATACTATTACAGAAGGACTCTTCATACAGTAGTATGACTAATTCTGAAAGAGCTCAGTGCTAACATGCTATAGAAATAGAAATGAAGAAATTACTCAGATTAGACCATAAGTGATATGAAAACAGATGGCATTTCCAGAGCCACTGTAACAGTATCCCTTTAATCCTAAAAGATGGTTAATGTCTCAGCTAGATCCTAAACAGAAGTCTTCCAGGTTAAGGAGGTAAGTGTTGAAAGTGGCATGGGTCCAGGCAAAGGCAGAATAAAGAATGTATTTCTCACTGATCTCAACATTCTTAATAATTCAATTAGGTTACACACTATGTAGAAGCAGACAATATCTTACACCAGAATGAGGAGGAACACTCTCATTCTAACTGGTGAAAATTCAAAAATGGCATAATATAATAATTACACTGAATTTTATTATACTAAGAATCTGAACAGAACTATTAAATTATTAATCAAACTACTTTTTTATATAGGATTTGGGTTTTGTTTTTGTTTTGTTGTTTTTTAAAGACAGGTTCTAGCTATGTAGTTCAAGCTTGTCTTCAACTCATGGCAATCTTCTTGCTTTAGCCTTCAAACTAATGGAATTACATTACAGGCATACACCAACATGCCAGGCTTATGTAAGACTTGAGATAAATTTTTGAAAAATAAGTTGCTAAGTTCTTCTCATTAAATCTAATCTGAGTGTGGGACTCAAGCAGGAGGATCACAAGTTGAAAGGAATACTCAGCCACTTAGGGAGACTGTCTCAAAGGAGAGTAAATGGGGAGCAGCCTAAGAATGTAAGGCTGTAGGGCAGGAGAAAGCAGAAAATGGCAAAGGAAAGAAATCTAAACATTAAATAATGGTTAGGTAACATGTTCAGAGTTTAGATTAAATCCAAAAGGCTAAGGGATATAGCTAAGAAAAACTGAGAAAAATAAAACTGGTACTCAAGAACAGGTAATGAGTTTCTTTTAACCAAAGCCTTGCTGCCATTTTTCCACTGATTTGTAAACCAAAAATAACATTCAAAAGGGGAAAAAACAGCTTTTCTCTTGCATATTCAAATTAAATTGAAGTTCTCATTGGGACTGGTTTACAAATTAAACCAGTTTCACTACAGTCTACATAGGGAAACAATACCTATGCCGTGCCAAAATTAAACAGTGACATTAATTGAACACTTTAGCTTCTTTGAATTTTTTTGTATTTAAGGTGCATCTAATTCAGCAATTTCATAATCACATAAATCACAGTGTACCAATTTACTGTAGAGACCATGTACATAACAGGAAGTGGAAGAAAAAGAGGAAAAATGGACAGGAGAAAATAAAAGAGTAGCTCATTAAGTAAAATAGAGTGGATAAAAAAACAAGAATGCTCAGTGGTTGTTGACTAAAGCAAGGAAAGGTACAATGAGATGAAATGAAGGCAGTACCCAAAAGAACAAAAAGGGGGAAGTAGAAAGGAAGAAGAGATAAAAAAGGATAAAAGAATAAGAGAAAGAAGAGAAACAGTTAAGTATTAATATCAGTAACACATTTTAAAAACTGAAAAGTTTTGGTAATGGATAAAACCATTACATTATAGATGAAACACTGTTTTATTTGGGGAGTAGGGAGTATCGAATCCAGGTTTCCCTCAACAAGTTACACCCCTAGCTTGCTGGACTCCTGTCTGTGATCTTTTTGCCTCAAATACCCAGAGTGCTGGGATCACAGGCATGCATTCCCAGCTGAAACAGTCTTAAAGAATCAATGAATTATACTAAGATCAAGATACAGGAAAGATGGCATGCAAATATAAAAATTACTTGTCATGAAAAGCTATGGCAAACACCAGAGGCCAAAGTGACATGATACATTTATCTGAAAATAACATGTGTTAGCAAAAATGAAAAATATAAACGAGGTGTGGTAGAACAAGACTATAATCCCAACACTTAGGAAGCTAAGGCAGAAAGATCACTGTTCATCTGATACTACCCTGAGCTACATATTGACTTTGAGGCCATCTTGGACAACAATGCAAGACTGTCTCAAAATATCAAAACCGGCTGGGCGTGGTGACTCACGTCTGTAATCCCAGCACCCAGGAGGCAGAGACAGGAGGATTATCAAGAGTTTGAGGCTCGCCTGGGCTACATAGCCAGTTCAGGCTCAGCCTGAACTACAAAGCGAGACTCTGTCTCAAAAATAAAAAACAAAAAAAACCAACCCCCCCCCCCAAAAAAAACGGGATGTACATTTTAAAACTTAAGGAAGTTTTCTGTGATAATTATGAAAATACCTGGTAAATCTTTGAGAGAGATATCATACTATGAGAAGAGAAATGTCACTGAAGTTTTAGAAAATGCCAATTTCCTGAAATAAGAAATAAATAAAGCCACGCATGGTGGTGCATACCTGTAATACCAGTACTCTAGGAGATTGAGTCAAAAGGATTGCAGGTTTGAGCCCAAGCTGAGCAACTTGGCAAGATTTTAAGTTAAAATTTAATTTTTTTAATTTTTAAAGTTGATTTTATTGGTACCTTTGTGTTTTTTAAAATTGAAAGTAAGTTTTAAAAAAAGCTGGAGATACAGCTCAGTGTGAAGGCCTTGGGTTCAATTTCTAGCATTCAGAAGAAATTAAAAAAAGAACTACATAGAATTGCATAAAAAGAAGTTCTTATTCATATTATTTCATAGCAAAACAAGGATAAAAAATTACAATTATAATTTTCAATATGACTTAATCTTAGAGTGCCATAATAAATATACTGTAATGCAGATATTACATATATATAGCTACATGCTCATTTTTAAAACTACATGTTATAATTCAAAGTACAAAGAATTCTACTTTTATTAAACTAAATATGTCAAAATATTATACAGAAGGGAAAAGAAGGAGTAAAAAGGTAGGGGAAATGGAACATAAAACGAATTAAGATGTACATGTAGTGACCCCACGTGATAAATGCTATTTTGTGCCACAAAAACATACTAACAAAAATAAAAATTTTGTTGAAGGGAAATCATTCATTTCACTGAAACTATAGCTATAAAATAGTAAGAATGGCCTTCCAAAAATTAATTATTAAATAATTCAATAAATATTTAAGCATTTACTATACTGGTTATGTGGCAGAATATGCAAAGGGAAAAGAGGCAAAGTTCTTAACTTCTGGGTGTCTGGATGTGTGTATGTTTGCATTTTTTATCAGATAAACTGCTTATCGTGTAAATATCACGTTTTAAAATGGATAAACACGGTAAATGATTAAATCTTGTAATTAACAGATGGATCACCTCAGACAGTTAACATTTTTGTGGTAAGAACACTTTTAAAAGTACTCTCAGAATTTTTTTGGAATGCAATATATTATTAGCCATAGGCACCATGTAGTATATAGTAGATTGTTTGAGTTTGTTTATCAAGTTGTTAGAAAAATGCCAATCTTACTACTTTAAAATTTTTTTTTGAGCAAAACTTAATGTGAAACTTCTTAATCTTTTTAATCAATATACATGGTTTCAGGTGACTTTTAGCTATATGTAAAAATTAAACAATTCCAATAAAAATTTGAAGCCACTGAAGTTGTGAAAAGAATATGTTCTAGGCTGTATATTTCTTTTCGGAAGTGCTTGGGACCAGAAGTGTTTCAAATTTCAAAGCTTTCAAGATTCTAGAATACCTGCAAAGACTTTATTAAGCATTCCTAATTGGAAAATCTGAATTGCTCCAAAGTCATCTGCTTTTGAGTATGTCAATAATCTAAAAGCTCAAATTTTAAAACATGATGGATTTTAATTTTCAGATTAGGAATGCTCAATCTGTATAATCTTAAAAAGATAATTCCCAAACCAAAAGTTGAGGAGTTTGTTTCCACAGTTTTAAATAGCAGCAATGTTTTAAGAAAAACAGAATTTCCCCTAAAGACAGTAAGTTCAATCTCCACTTGGATATATGAAATATAGTATATATGTAAGATGGCTGTTGTACTCTCCAAATATAACCAAAATATACTCTTTCAGATGTTTCAAAGAAATGAAAATTTCCATCAAAGGATGTGGTATATAACCTACTTCTGGAAAAAATGTCTAAGCCTATTCAAATTTAATTCTTTTGGTTAGCTGAACCAGAGGTAGGAGTATCTTTTCACCTTTCAAGACAGAGAAAAGGCAGCACCATGTGAGAAACTATGAACACTAACACACAAAGTAACAAATCATGGTTTGAATAGGGAGAAGCCATTATCTTCGAAAGTGAAAAACATATTTTATGATGTACTTATTTAAAGCGTCTAAATCAACTTACAAAATACATCAAGATGACTTTAAAATTGTTCAAATAAATCAAAATGACCTTAGTATAGACATACTTTTTGTTATTAAATGTTGTAATAGATCTTACTTTAGAGATGCTGAGAAGAAAAAAACATATATATATAGCTGGTACTCACTGTAAGTTAAAAATAAAAAGTAAATTCCAATTATGTAACAGGACAGGAAATATCAAGTATCTGTTGGACTTAGGCGGGAATACAATACCTCAAATGGGTATTTTTTTTCTTCTATAAAGCATTTCGACGGAGACAAAAAAGTTAATTTTTAAAATAATTCTTAATATATATGATGTATTTTTTTAAATCTAAAAGAAAGCCAAGCACCTAGCATCTAGAAAGACTGGAAGCTGCAACAGGTTGGTACTAAGTATGTGATATTTTTTTCAAAAACATAGAAATGTAGAAAAAAAAATACACAGGCGAAAAACAAAGTATGTTAAAAGAAGGAGAACAAAAAAGGTAAGTGAAAATTCTGCTGTACTTTGAGCAACTTGAACAAGTTTTCTTGGTGAGAGGAGGCGGCGGGCGGGCAGGCGGGACTGTGTATCCAGTGAGGCACAGTGTGGAGCAGAAAAGCTGAGTAGACCCTTTCCTCTGATAAGCAGTTTGCCCCTTTTGGAGGATTTTTTTACAACCAGAACAGGAAACTCGAACAGCTGTGGCTGGAACTGAAGGAAGCATTTTATTCATGCCAGATGATGCCAGTGAAGGCTGAAAGCCAGTAGTCAACTGTGGAGCTTAAAAAAAAATTGAAAGAAATGTTTTACTTTTTACCAGGCATTTTAAGCTACCTAATCTTTCTTTTTCTTCTAGAGCTAGTCTTACTCAACAGTAACTGTACAATATACAATTTAAAGACATTTTAAATGGACAGCAAAAACTGCCGAGATGCAGAAACTTCCTCATTCATGTTGGTCAGAATAATCTAGGACTCACTTATTCAATTCTGTTTCTTACCAAGAGGACTGCCACTGACGGAAAACACAGCGCTAATTTTCAGTTCCCTCTCTTGAGTTTTTTGCTGTTGGCCATGACTATATTCCTTGAAAAAAGAAAATAAATAAGTAAATACACTGAGAAAAGAACAAATATGTAAAAAAAAAAAAAAAACAGACATTCAAGATATTTTACTACTGCTGTATGTATAGAGGCTGCAAACATTCACAACAATAAGAAATAAAATACAAAAAAATAAGCAAACTATAATTAGCAATAAAAGTTTAATATATTTGTACATGCTGGGAGAATAGAAAAAAATGAAAGTTAGCTACTTAGCCTATGGCACTACCAGATACTTATAAAATTCTTGAAAATTCTTCAGTATTACTGAAATAAAGTTAATGTTTATTATAAAAGTAATACACAATCACTATAGAAAATTGAAATAAGTAAAAAAAATTCTAACCACATTTTCATCATTCCAAAAGAACACTATTATTCTTTGGGTATATTTCTTTCCAGTCTTTTCCCCTCCTTTATTCAAAGGCTTTCTTTAGACAGTTGTAGTTATTCTAAATAATAAGCTACTTATATGAACCGATGTTTTGCTCACTTGAATCATTTGAACATTGCACATCACTCCAAGATAATGTCTCCTGGTAAAATACCAGGGTTTCTAAGATTGGAGTCCAAGAACCCCTGAAATCCAGGTAGTCTGAAAACTGCATTTTAAAAATTGCATTCAATTATTTTAAGTGCATGTGAACACACTTTAAGCCATGAATAACCATCATATAACTGAGTTCTATTATAAATTTTCAATGTTGTTTGCTTTTACAATTACACTATTTCACTGTGAAATAGATCTATATTTTAAGATATTGTTTAACACAGTAAAACTTGCAAGATACCACAAGATTCCTTATTGAAATTCTGCAGACCTGCTCTTTCTTGTGGTGGGGACTGTTGACACATTACTAAAATTTGAGAAATATCAAGATATATCACTTAAGTGACATATCAGATTGCACAGGGATATGACTGAGGTTAGTACACTTGCCTGAAGCACAAAATTCATGACAAAAAAATCCTAAATCAGGAAGACAATATTTAATGCAGTATTTTTAAAAGTCAAAATTTATGTAAAAATCTAAGATGAATAAAATAAAAGACAGAATCAGTATAATTCCTTTTTATCCCTTTTCCCTCAGTGTCTAGTAAGACCTTACGTGGCACTCCAAGCTACAGCCCAACGCTGCGCCATTTAAAGTTTTCCCACATTTAGTGTAATCAGTAGTGCTGTATCTGTGTGGGTATTTATACTTTAATTCTTAAAGTGGAATTACTATCCTAAAAGGTATGCAGTTAAGGTTTCTACATAATCACAGATTCTTTTCCCCAACAAAACTGTCCTTAATTATAGCCCAGTAATTTAGGAAATAGGCTAATTAAGTTTCTTCCTATTTTGTTGTAAACTGCAATTGTTTTTAATGTTCATTATAAGTGCACTTAATACCATAGTATCAATTCTCTGCAGCATTTATCAACATTTCCTGAATATGTACTCTGAGTTAAAATTTATATTGAGTTTTCCATTTTTATAAAGTCTGACAATGTTTACCTTCATGATTTCTTCTATCTCTTACAAAGTTTTACTTCCATAATAAAATTATAAGAAAGTGGTTTCAATGTATATAGTACAGTCCTTTAATCCAAGGGTCAGCAAACTTTATCTGCAAAGGGCCAGACAGTAAATATTTTTGACTTTGCAGGCCATGTATTCTCTGTCACAATTACTAAAACTGTCCTGGTAGAGCTAAAGCAACCACAGACAACATATAAATAAATGAATGTGGCAATGCTTCAATTAAAATTTATTTAGTAAATCAGTGGCAGAAAAGTATGTTTTTAAATGGAGGAGGTTGGATTTGGCCAGCCACTGTAACTTACCAACCTTGGCTTTCTTCAAAATAATATCTATCTTAAGATTATTTACTCTGTATCATCATCAGCCTTACTTATAATAAATAGCAAATTATCCTAGTAGAATTGTAGGATGCTTAACCATTTACCATAGTTTCACAGGCTCAACCTCTCCAACTATATTTTAGAATATACATGAAATATATGTGTATGTGCATGCCAATTACTCCTCTTTGAAACTTTAGAAACTAGTCATCAATATTCTCATCAGAATTATACTAAATCTTTATTTTAATGTAGGAATAAATGAAATCACAATATATTTTACATTTTAAAAAAAGATCTCACTCGTTCAAGTTTTCTTTTATCTGATATAGTGGGGTTTTTTATTTGCAGCTGACAACAGAGTATATTTTTGGCTATTTCATCTCACTAGAAAATGTTTATTTTCCACATTTTATAAAACTATAATTCAATTGGGAATACTACATTATAATACTACAATTGGGTGCAATACATT